>JBBPMU010000129.1:0-54803 GCA_038090475.1 Wakefieldia striispora | reverse complement strand
CCAAAAATCAGTCAGAAGGCTACATCAAATATGACTTACTTACTGGATGACAGCTTGAGCCTTCTTTGTCTCACCCTTATTCTCCTTGTTCTTTGGAGAGCCACCAGCTGACCTTGAGTTACCAGTGGGTTTTGAGCTCAAAGTCAGAGCTGACTTCTTCAAGGGCTTTGAGACTGGCTTGGGACCTGCCATATCTGAATTTACGTAGTAGAATGAGTGGAAAGGAACTGTTGAGAATGAATGAATGTTAAAGGTGCAGAGTTGAGAATGCAGTGGACCAACACCAACACGGAATGTCAATTCAAACTCAGCTGTGCGCTGCCCGACATTGCCGAAAGTGAGAGCCAAATCAAATCTCAAAACGGCGGCATCGTTTTGGACTCTCGTGGCCTAAAACGAGCCTCAAAACGGCCTCAAAACGGCTTCAAAACGGCCTCAAAACAGCCCCGTTTTCTACTTTGAACTACCCTATTGTATGGACATTCAGTCCTTGGCCTTTTCGGAGCAGAATAAAAATCATCCGACACCTATCCGTTGGCCGTATCCCAAGGCATTTCGGGGGTAATACCATCCAAGCACACTCTCCTCAACATATTGGGCACACTGTGAGAATAGTTTGGGGCATGTAGTGGTGATGCCCATGGGGAGTCTAATGTACACTCCTTTCTGATTTCCGTCAAACGTCATCATTTTAAGAGCCTCACTTGGGCGTGTACACTGTGATCGGACGGCGCGGTACTAATCAAAACGCGGCTCGTCTTGCTAAGTGGCACATGTTCACTTCTGCACTCGTAACAGCCTCTCCTGGTTTCGTGCCTGCGGAAGGCGGTCGCTGGCAGAACCTGCCAGAGCATGCCGGATTAGTCAACGTCCTGCTACTACCGGTAATGGACGAATTATTGTACTACTAGTAGCACCGTAACTCCAACTCTGCATCGAGGTCCCTGATCCCTGGCTCTAAGTCGGACAGGTATTACCACTCCGAGGTTTAGCCGGCTTTCGACTGTCGATCTGCTTTAATCTGCCTCTCAACTTCATGCCACGGCCAATAATATTGGTTGCTGCAAGTTCCGCCCGTAGCAGTCCACGAATCGACTGAGGCGTGCAGGATGTACAGCGATGGAAAGTGCTCACGCATAAATCGCGCGACTTCTGCTAAGACTGGCTGTTCAATAGGCGAGTCCATCAAACCCAACACGCCGATGAACGTGTTGCGTATCCTGGATTCGTCCTCCGTCAACGACGGAATCGCCCGCGCGTCGACACATATTTCCAGACGACGCAGTTTGGGGCAGTGTGCAAGCAGACGCAGCAGACCCCTCAGTGTCGGAATGTCACAGTGGGAAGATCCCCGCCCAATCTCTGGTACTTTGAGTATCTCCAATTCAGGCCATCCTTGGACCAAACGAGCAAGTTCGTCATCACTCAAAGAAATCAAGTTTTTCAGGCTGATTTCGAACGTATGAAGGTTGAAGCCCAACAATGGGCTCAAAACCTCGAAATTGATATGCAACGCAATATGTCCCTCCGAGTTACGGCCGTCATAAAGTCGAATTCGTCGCAGAGTTCGCCGGCGCGTAGGTGAATCGAGGGCTGCAAAAAATTCATATAAAACCCCGGCTGAGGCACACTTAGAGAAGTTGAAGGAGATATCTTCAAACGGTTGGTGGTGAGATTTCAGGTATGGGATGATAGTGGAAAGGCCTTCGAGACGAAGAGAAAGGATGCGCAAGTTTGCGAAAGGACAGTCTGGAGTCCTCACACCGTCTGGATGGTGACCGAACAACCGGGTAGAGAGTTTTTTGAGATAAGGAGATGTGGCGATGTGGAGAAAGGCTTCTTCAGTGAGGCCCGAGTCATGGCAAGTCAGGGCTTCCAGGTTTGGGAAGCGACAGACGGCACGGGAGATTGCATCTGTTATGCGCGAAGAGCGTCGTAACCCATGTCCGAAATGGAGTGACTTCAAGTTTGGACAGAAAGTGTGGTAGTGGTCGAGAAACCCGAGAACAGAGGTTCCGTTAAACCAATCAAGCACAACATCCAGCTCGAGATGAACGAGTGAAGGGCTGAGGACCAAACGAATCAAGGAGAGTTCGACGCAAACATAATCTGGGTCGTTGGCTTGTTCCCAATCGAGTTGGCGAAGATTAGGCAGTAGCAACGTAGTACGGAACGACGAAGACTGCAAGATCTTGGTTGAGAGTTCATCGTATCTCACGAACGTCAATACCCGGACACGAGGGGTATAACGTGATACAATACTCCATTCTTCATCATTAAACGGAGACTGGTTCCAGTGTTCAATGTTACACTCATCAGTAGTGGGAATTGCCTTACTATCGGCAATGGTTCATCATCATCCACTGTCCCATCAGAGCCATCCGAACCTTTGGCGCGCGAGCAATGCAACAACGGTTCTAAAGTGTATAACTCATACCAAAGTGCGTCGAGTGCAGGTTCAGAAAGGGCGCGGCACGTTCTTGCAAGCACCGCTAGTGGGCCAAGTCCAGCTTTCTGAATGTAGTAAATTAGGGGTGGAAAGTTTTGATCAGTCTGAATCTCCTACATCTGTCATCAGATAGTCCAAAATGTAACTGCGCACTTCAGGAATCCACAGCACATCGTGCATATTTTTGGTGTGGTGAATGGGAGTCTTTGTCACTTCCTGGATAAAATTGTTGCGACAGGAGGGTTGCACGTGACTGGTGCTGAGTACTCCTCCACTCAAGCCTCCACTCAATTGCTAGAGTAATCCATTGAGCAGGTGCGCCGTGTACCGGTATAATGTAGCTTCGTGTTTGGTCCTAATCGACAATGATTAATGGTTGAGACTAATAGAGACATCGTTCCTGCCAGTTGAACTGTTGATATCTTGGGGGCATGCATGAATCGACAGTCGCATGTGAAGGACAACATTAGCATTCAGCCATGGTTACTCTTCTGTCTTCAAGTAGCGTGCAAAGAAGCAGGAGACGGGCGGAAAGCCGCTGGGGAGAACTCCTGAAACCAGGTTGCTAGCGAGTGCTCCGATCGGATATACTTCAGAAAGCTGGGAATTCCGGAACAATATTCTAGTTGCGTTGTATAACGTGCACATAACATGAACCACACTATACGACGCCAGAAGCAGCGGGCCGAACAGCGTCTTCGTCTCTGCCTATCACCACACAAGCGTCATCAACACAACACAACCATATAGGACGGGCGTGACACGCACCCTCTAAAAACTTTTGCAAAAACGTGCGCTGTGGCCTCTGCTCTACATTGAGAAGGATACCCATCACATGGTCCGTCTGTTTCCAGCAATTGAGCGCCTCCTGGAGGTCCAGACGACTCTTGTGAATGAGAACCTCGATCGCGCGTGGATCAGTCACGTGTCGGTTCGCTTCGAATTTCTGACGAATACAATGTCGGACGTAGGCAGGTGTGACGGGGATGGCGTACAAAGCGACAATTTCTGGTGCCTGTGTGCATTCCGAGTGGTCGGCGAAAGCCTCAAATACCGGTGAACAGACAACTCACGGCGCGAACCCAGCCTCTGTAGAGATCAATGACACGTCTACGAGCCTCTTCCGGGTAGCTCGACATGCGCGAGACCTGCGCGAGACGGGAGGGTATCGTCGTCATCGTAGTTCAAGTTGTCTTCGAAGTAAGACTCGGGTGGACTAGACGATGAGTCGAGGCTGATTAGTCAGCAATTGATCGCAATGCCTAATTTGGGATATGACTAGGCTTATCTGCTGCCACTGCGAGGTCTGTCCTCAATTGTACTCTTTGTTCTCCTCACTCAGCATGGTCAGAGGCACAGGCAAGTATACCCTCAAGTATCCTCGTCTATTTACATCCAACACGCGTTTTACAGGAAAGTTCAAGACGAAACGCGGTGGCGGTAGAAATTTCAGGTGAGTGCGCTTGTCACAATCATGACGCGGGTTCAGATCGTGTCGATGATGTAAATGTATTTAGCCGGGACCTCGTACTTGATTATAATGGGATAGCAGAATCGAAATCGTAAGCGTTCTTTCATTATATGTCTCTAATTCGTTGTCATGGTGGACTAGGTCCCGTCGTAAGAACGCCGAGCAGGACGATGATGATGATGACGGCGATGACGATGACGACGATGACGACGAAGAGGAAAAGGAGAGCGAAGAGGACGATGAGGAAGAAGAGGACGAAGAAGATGAGGCAGCTGGACCAAGTGCCACCGCACAGCCAGAGCTGACGCGCGCTGAACGACGGGAACTCAAGAAGAAACAAGCAGCGCAGAAACAAGCGCAGAAACAGACGATTGACGAGGAAGACGAGGACGCCGATCTCATCAATCCCAATCATGTCACGAAGAAACTCACCATCTCAGACTTGGGCTCAAAAGAGCTGACCCGGAAGGAGAAGTAAGTCCGGCGTTCTATTGGCGGTCGTGTATTAACAACAATCATGTGTGTTCAGGGAAGCCAAGGAGAAGAAGGAAGCCAAGGAACGTTACTGGCATGTACGTGCACATGCTCGGCGATTGAATGATTTGTCACATCCATGGCCATAGCTTCATCGTGCTGGAAAGACGGATCAGGCAAAGTCAGATCTCGCGCGCCTAAGGAAGATCAGAGAAGAACGCGAGGCTGCGCAGGCCAAGCGCCAGGCGGAGGCGGAAGGTTCGTACCACTAGTGTTCGATACCGTGTCCCAAACTGACGAAACTTTGCTCCTTACAGCCAAAGCTGCAGAGGTAGAGGCCAAGAAGAAGGCAGCCATGAGCGGCAAGCGTCTTTAATGTTATATCACTCAGGCTGGTCTGTTGTATGAATTATTACCATCGAAGCGGATTGTTTCCTCCAGCTGCCAGTGTTGGAGATTCAGCTGGGATTGGCAAGGGGATTGGCAATGTTAAATGATCGATTCGGCTTCAATTTTTTTGGTCTTCCTAAGCACTTCGTTCAATGACACTACTCGACCTGGGTGTCCTAAGAGGTGTTACATAACGAGGGTACTATACTTTACCCGGCCCCGTCACTCGTTCTGATGCATCCTCGCAATACATATGCAAATCCGCCCGACTTCCTAGGAATCGCAAGGCGTTACCCACCTCTCCGACCACAGTATGTTCTTACCCCGACATCCGAGGCCAACCTCATAATAATTATCACTGGAGCGTATTCTTGACACACACAGGACCTACCATCAATTTCAAGGACGTCCTCGCACAAAGGTCAGAAAATATGCACGCCTGAGATCCCGCAATCCGTGCTTAGTGAGTAAAAGACGATTGACAGAAGCCCTGCTTTACCTAGACTTTCATGTCAGTCTCACGCTACCTGATAATCGACTGTGTCCACCCGTAAGCTATCATGTTCAAGATGGTTATACGGTGGTGACGGAATGTCTTTCCGTAGGTGCCAAACCGGTATGCCGTCCGTCTTCTTTCGCATGAATGAAAGTAGCTAATGGCTCATGCTCCCAAGACTGAACTATGTGCTTTGGATCCAAGACATCGTAAAAGCGACCACTCCTGGTGACGAGTTTGTACGGGGGATTGACGTGTACGCTTTAATGGGTTCACACGAAAGTTTGACCCCCTCATCCTCCAAGCAGCGGAACAGGGGCATCGGCTATATACCCATTGTTAGCATGTCGCTTGGAACCGACGTGGTTCGTTATCGCTACTGGTTAGTCTTTCTTGACCTTATTGTCACGTGCCAAGGTTCACTTCACTTTTAGATGTCGACAAGGACTCCCTCGTTTCTGCTCGGCAAAATGTAGAGCGCAATGGCCTTTCTGATAGAATCCACGTGGTGGACGTGTCTTCGAACGAGACGGTCTTGCAGCCATTAGAAGGCGCCCTTACAGCGCCGTGCGTCCTCGTCATGCAAGCAGACATGTCCGGCACTGACGACGCCCAGATTCCATTTCACAATGTGCAACCCCCCTTTCTACGCCAGGATGGAGGAAGTCGCTGAATCGACAGAGGCAAAGGACTATGGACCGAACGCAGTAAGTATTCGGGTAAGACCTCGAGAATTCACGCCAACCTTGTCTGTTCGAGGTATGCACGGGTGCCGAAAACGAAATGGTGACGTCCGGAGGCGAGACTTCATTCGTCTCGCGCATGTTCGCAGAAAGTTTACATTATGGACTGCAGTGCAGGTCACTTTTTTCTCCTACTGGGTGTCCATAACGTTCTAATGCTCGATGAAGATGGTACACGTCGATGCTCGGGAAAATGTCGTCTCTTCCACTAATAGTGGGCCTTTTGCGCGAACACCGGGTAGGTCCTATGCCCTCGTCCATCGCGTGCGGCTAATCTGGCATGAAAATTCAGGTCGATAACTATGCTATCACAGAATTTATTCAGGGCCAAACTCGACGATGGGCGATCGCCTGGAGTTTTGGAACCGTTCGTCTTCCAGATGTGCGTCGATGACCAGTCCCTAAAGGTCATCCCTAACTGACGTGACATCAGTCGCTGGCGCGCATAGCGAACCCGACGCTTCAGAATATCATGCCGCCACGCACGACTCTATACCAACCTGTCGCGAACCTCGGGTCATCCGAAGCCCTCTACCACAGGCTCCTGCAAGTCCTTGGGGGCATTGTAGGCGTTGACGTCACTGTAGAGCCCTCCGACTCGCTCAACACGCCCTCGGTCCTCGTGAGGGCGACGGCGGTCACTTGGACTCGCTCAGCGAGGAGGAAGAAAACGGCACGCCCGTCGCTCCAAATGGCGCCCCAGGACTCGAGCATCCTGCAGTGCCGGCTGACCTGCGCGCACGATCCGCATCCGATTGGCGAGAAGCAACCCATCAAGGGTCCCCACCTCGTGTATCAGTGGGTGTGTGGCATCGACCGGAGCGTGCTGGAGAGTTTCGCGAGTCATGTCAATCGCAAAGTCACTGCCGTCGAAGCAGGGTCTTAAGACGACCTCGGGCGCTTGCACACGAATGTATGCGCTATTGTGTACCGCGTTAATACCACTTTGGTCATTCTGCTTGCATTCTTCCGTTATTCTCTCGGTCTTTACGCGTGTCATTCTCTCGGATCGTCGATCTGCTTCAACTTGAACAGCCCCCTCGATAGTGGTCTCGGAAACATGAGGCACGATGTAAGTGGCCATCCATAGACCGCGGGTCTGCATTGCGGGAACGGCCTGTAAAAGTAGCGCGTAGTACGGATACGAACTGTCATCGGAGTGCGAGATCAAAAAAACGTCATATGGTATTGCGCGTCCAAGTAATAGCTATGCATAACGATATATACAGTACGTACGATAGAATGTCCCGAGGCTCGCAAGCCGCTTTTACTTTTCTGACGTATACTCTAAGTGGTGGCGGCGACGATCGACGACATCAAAAGTCCTCGTTGAGCGAACTACGCCAACCATCAACCGTCGACATCAAGGACGCGCACGAACGACAGAACCACTCACAAGGTTCTGCGAGACACACTCCCCCCCGCCGACGGGTTCGTGTAATTCACGTTCGCCTTGGTATAGTCCGACATGCGCTTCTCGAAAAAGTTGGTCTTGCCTTGCAGCGAGATCAGGTCCATGAAGTCGAACGGGTTCTCGGCGTCGTATGCCTTGGCATTGCCGAGCGACACGAGCAAGCGGTCGGCGACGAACTCGATGTATCGACACATGAGTTGGGCGTTCATGCCGATGAGCGCTACCGGGAGTGCATCTGGGAACATGTCGTGAGCGCGCGCGTCAGCCACGGGAGATCGAAAAAACGATACCGGTTAGAAACTCTTGCTCGATCTTGACGGCCTCCATGACGATGCGCACGATGACGTCAGGGTGCGGTCGACGCCTGAGATGGCTGAAGAGCAGACAGGCAAAGTCGGTGTGCATCCCTTCGTCGCGGCTGATGAGCTCGTTGGAGAAGGTGAGACCCGGCATGAGACCACGTTTCTTTAACCAAAAAATGGACGCGAACGAGCCGGAGAAGAAGATGCCCTCCACAGCAGCAAACGCGACCAGACGCTCGGAAAACGTGGCACGCCTGTCGGAGATCCATCTGAGAGTCCAATCGGCCTTGCGCTTGATACACGGGATGGTCTCTATCGCGTCAAACAGATACTGGCGCTCGTCTGGATCCTTGGTGTACGTGTCAATGAGGAGAGAGTAAGTTTCGGAATGGACGTTCTCAATCATGATTTGAAATCCGTAAAACGAACGTGCTTCCGCAACTTGCACCTCATTCGAGAAACGCTCAACCAAGTTTTCGTTTACGATGCCGTCTGACGCTGCAAAGAAAGCAAGCACGCGAGAGATGAAATGGCGTTCGTTGTCGGTGAGACGGTAGTTCCAGTCACGGATATCGTTTGAAAGGTCTATCTCTTCGGCGGTCCAGAAGCATGCTTGCGCTTTTTTGTACATTTTCCACATCTATGTGGAGTCAATTACAGAAGGACCCAATGGTGACGTGCATACTTCGCGATATTGTATCGGAAAGAGCACGAAACGGTGCTTGGTCGGTTTCAATAATGGTTCTTCGCCTGCTTGAGGCGTAAACAACGACTCGGACAGACGAGTGAAAGCCGGAAGACGTACATTCAGGGAGATCCACATCGCCGACGAACCTATTGCGAAGAGCATGTTCTACTTCAGACCCGTTCAGACATTCGGAATGTGGTGAACGCATATTCGAATCATCGGCCGAGTCACAATCCGACTTGGGTGAGGCACCGAGCGACAGCGTCACAATACCTTTAACGACCTGGGCCAATGTGAAATCCGAGAAAACGTTGTCCAGAAATGATTACCTGCCTGCTTACAATGAGTATCAGGTCCGGGCCGCTCCGATGAACAACCTATATGACAAAGATGTCCGAGTCGATGACTCGTAGGGAAGCGGAGTCGGTGTTAGGGGTCTGTGGCTGTGCCCGACATATGCATTAAAGATTACGGTGGTGTACGGTTATTCATGCTCGAGCTGGAAGAAACCTGGCGAAGTACCCAGAAACAAAACGCGCCATGACCGACCTAGAGAATGCCTGCTACGTGGTCCGAAGTCGAACAGCCGTGATACAACAGTAATAGAGTGTCGTACTGCGCTCGAGCTACAAGAGAATAAACTGTGCATAAACGGGATCTTCTACTGTAATCGTACAGATTTTCGCTTCCGCTTGCGCAGCGTTACTTGGGGTACTGACGGAGGCGCAGATGGAGAACTTGGTGGTTGGGTGAAGTACTTTGCTCGAGAGATGGATTTCAGAATGGTGGTGGAAACGTAGTTGCCAAAGAGCCCGACAAAGGCCCCGAAGATGCACGCGGCTGCGCAGAAGACGTAGATTGGATAGAATGCAACTGCAACCATACGGATGATCGAGCACGGGGTGAACAGCACGAGGTCGAGTAAAATGTTGATGACGACCGTGAGGGGCGACAGTAATACGTAAAGGATGGACCAGATGATGCGTAGCGGGTACGCCATGGCAAAAAGAAGACGAATACCAAAGCTAAATAAGAGAGTCAACCCAGCTAGGACTGACTGCAATAAGGGGAGGATCATGACAATTGGAGGGGGTTCCGCCGCTGCGGGAACGGTTTCAGCCATCCTGGTCATTGTCGCAGATTCGGATGACATGGCGGCAAGAGACAACGAGTCCGCTATAATTCCCGCTCCTGAAAACCCATATGTCAAGCCACCGCAAAGTACCCTTGGCAAGATAAAGACACTAACCGACCCGGAGATCTTTCGAGAATACTCGACCAGGACGCAGTCTATGTCAAGATGGTCGATTGAACGTTCGAGCCAAAATGCTGCCATCACGTGCTTTCCGAATTTTGTACAAAACACCAAGTACTATGTGTCTTACAAGAGCTCATATACGATTCAGATGTGTGCATCCCTCAAAGCTCATTGGTTGGACAGCAGCGAACGTGGGTCCAAGATTCACGGAGCCAAATCTCACAAGAAAACGACAGGCAGCCGTTTGGGGTAGCGCACACGTGAGTAAACCTCCGCGAGGCGCAGACTGATACCAATGAAACGCGGACCGACATGACATAGTCCGTATTCCTAGTGCCCCAGAACTAATTTCACGTCCGACCGTCCGTGTCTGCGGAAATATGCAACCTCACTGCTTACATGTTTTGAATGAAGTTCACGACAAAAGGATGAAGTATCGATATTTTCCATCCTAGAGTAAGCTGGCGAGAAATCTAATCTGTGAAAGTGTCATTGATTGTGAACTGATATGCGGGAAGGATTCTTGCCTCTAACGTAACGACATTCATCTATTTCAACTTGGAGAATAGCTTCGGCCCTGCGCAAGCCTACGGAGATTGTTAATAGTCGAGTGAATGGCAGATGGGAAACGACATACATCAACACAGTGCATCATGCTGCGCACAAGGGTCAATAATGCAGCATTCGCTCATTGTAAAACACGTACTGAACTGGAATCCATCGCACAATGAGGGTGAGCGTCAGTCTGGTTACCATGAAAAGGAGAACGGAAACATACATCTATTAAGAGTAGCTGTTAGCTAACGACATGGAAAGGTGTTTAGTTGACTCACAGTTCCTCCACACAGTCCTCGCCCTTGTAACCTTCGCCTGCCGAAACCTTCTCTTGACAATGCTCAAAGTGCCGCGTCAGGGGTGCGCATTTTGTCGATACTTTACACTCGTCACGGATTTCAGGGTGTAGCTGATGGGTAACGTATGAGAAGACCAAGGGAACGAGCTATGTGGGCGGTATACTGACGTCTTCCGGTTCCTCGGCGTCCTCTTCCGCTTGTTCGACCTCCTCGGCCTGCGTAGATTCTACGGCTTCCTCGTTCTCCTCTGCGTCGGCGTGGAGGACATTCACGAAGGACGAGAAAAAGGATGAGAGACCCATTGACGCGACTTGCGGAGGTACTTGGTGTTCAGACCAATTTTAGGTCATGCCTTCGCGAGTTTACGGGTCGAACATTTGGAGCGCCGCTTGAAATCAATGGGATGGCACTGAGACTCGGCGCGGCATTGCTTACCCCTTACTGGCAACAACAATACTAATAACCCATCTACTTGGAGATTCTTTATCACACCAGCAAACCATGCACAAGGCCTTATTGATCCCAGAAGTCCAAAGCTATATATTGGATTGTCTGGTGGTAGATATGGGAGGCTGGTCGAGATGTTTAACGGTCAATTACGATCAGTGGTCTGAACAGCAGGCACTAGCAGCGCTTGCAAGAACGTGCCGTGCATTTTCTGAACCCGCACTTGATGCGCTCTGGTATGGATTGCCCACTATAAGTCCCATTTTGCGATGCGCGCGTGCCAAGGATCCAGGTGACTCTAATGGGATAGAGGATGATGAACCATTGGTAAGACAATTCCTATCATGAATGAGTGCAACACAGTCTGAACACCAGAATCAGCTTCCATTTAATGATGAAGAATGGAATATTGTGTTACGCTATGCCCCTCGCATCCAGCAATTGACAATTAAGGGATTTGATGACATTTCGATCAAGATTTTAGAGTCTGTGCGATTCCGGACTACGTTGCTACTGCCTAATCTCCGGAAACTCAATTGGAGCTATACGTACAAGATAGAACTCAGGTTAATTTGTCTGGTCCTTGGCCCTTCGCTTCATCACCTTGGCATGTGGCTCAGCGAAGATAGAAACCAAAGCTCTGTTCTGGGATTTCTTGAGCACTACCACACTCATTGTCCAAACCTCAAGTCGCTCCACTTTGAACACCACTTTTGGAAGCCCTTGTCGCCGGCAGCAACTGCAGTCTCCCGTGCTGTCTGTCGCTTTCCGAAATTGGAAGCTCTGATTTGCAATGATCCTAATGGGGAAGCCTTCCTTCATATCACTAAATCACGTTATCTCAGAAAGCTATCTATCCGCTTGGGCCGTCATCATCCAAAAGATCTGAGGACGCTCGCTAGTTACAACACTCCAGACTGTCCTCCTTTTGAAAACTTGCGCGTCTTTCATCTTCATCTCAAAGACCTTTCCACCATTGTTCCATACTTGAAGCCTTGCTATCAACCATTTGAAGATATCGATATCTCCTATTTCTCGGACGACTCTTCACCTGGGGTTTACTACGAATTTTTCACTGCCCTTAATTCGCCTACGCGTCAGCGATCTTTACGACGGATCAGACTTCGTAGTATTTTCTTGGACACACCTCCTGCGTTGCAGATTAACTTCAGGGTCTTGAACCCACTGCTCGGCTTCAATCTTCGTATATTCGACCTCAGCCTGTGCGACGCGGTTTCTTTGAACGACGATGAACTTGGTCGCTTGGTCCAAGGATGGCCTGACTTGGAGATGTTCCAGTTGAACCCAGACCGAGCGTTGAGATCTCGCCACCTTCCGACACTGGCAGGTCTGTCGACTCTGCTTGCACGGTGCCCCAAGTTGCGCGATCTGGTGATCTGCATCAACGCAGGGAGTTGGACATCGTTGACAAAGGAGGGGCCGAAGACGCGTACTATGGTCATCAAGGTGTTCGAGAATCGGAAGTCGTCCATTAAATGGGCGTCGATAGTGTACAACGTCTCGCGACTCTTACCCCAGGACTTTCCGTTGCTGGACACTGTGCTCTTGGCTGAAGATTCGGCTTTGGACAGATTCGAGCCTCCGAGATACCGCGTCGCGTGGCGGGAGTTCAGCGCTCAGGACGCAGATCCAGGCGTCGAGTGATGGTGCAACTCGGACCGGATTGGTTGAAGGTATTAGTAGTTCCACGCGAACATGTGTTACGTACACAAATGATTTTGTTCCTTACGTTCTGAATCAGCCCTGGCATGGGGACGACTGACACTAGAGGATAAAAACCCTTCCTGATCCTCACCGCACGTCAAAAAGTCCTGCAGAAATCAGATGCCCTATTGATACCCAAAGTACGTTTTGGACTATTTCAGAACTGGCGCAGATAGTACGCCCTAAGACCAGCGAAAAAAATGATCTCAATGACCCCGAGCAGCACTCGGAGAGAAGTGTCCACTGAGGGTCCAGCATTCTGCAGCGCTCGCGAGAACGTGCCGTCGCTGAACCTGCATTGGACTTTGGGCACATTTACCGTCTTTGAAATGTTTGCGTGCCAAAGGTCGGGATGACTTCGCAAATGATGAAGCATTGGTTACTGGCACGAGTGGAGCGATTCCCGGGCATCGAACATCCCGGTCCTAATTCAATAGAGAAGGATGGAACACTGTGTTGCGTTGTTCTCCTCGCGTCTGGGCAACAGATACGATTGTCCAGCGGGTAAGTCCATGTCCATGTATCCCGGGTGTGCATCATTAGTGTGTCAACTCGATTAACTTGAATTAGACCTCCTTGGATTGACAGAAGCCTTGAACTGATGGCCCCAGATAGTAGGGATACTCTTTCATTCGCCCTACGTGTGTCCCAGGGAGCTTTCCAGTTCGGCTCCTGCGCGGTGCTAGCTCTGAAGATTAGCACCCCGGCCGGGCGGGTGCAGGAATAGCCTCACTCTTACGACACGCTCTAGTCGATCACAGACTGTCGCTCCAGAAAGGCTGCCGTACCATACGTATGTCTGAGATAGTTGCTTCATTATATCGTGTCATTGGATTTCCTGACCACCCGTCCTAGATTCTCTGTGGTACCCTACGCGTGGCCTACAATGAGACACAGTTCTTCCACATCGTCCCTAACCAAATGCATCAGTTGCGCTCTTCTATCCCTACCTCGTCCATCGCGTTACTCATTGCGTGCTCTAGCACCTCGGGTTTCGTGTCACCCCCACCGAAGAATTCGCGAATGCTACGCTGCTTGGGGTCGTACTCGACGATCCCTTTCTGACGCTTCTAGGAACGATCATTAGGTAGTATGAACGATAGTGCGACACGGCGACTCACGACGTTGGCGGTATGCTCGTGTCGGTTTACGTCGGTGACCGTAACGATGAAAGGGGGTAAGTTCTCGAGTTCACGGGTCGTTTGTGGCATCTCCGTTCCGGGCTATCTACATTTAGTCAAACGCAATAGTCGAGGAGGATCAATGTCACCTTAACTTGCATGGTTACTCTGGTCCAAGCGGTATTCATCAATCCTTTGTAATCCTTTGTCGGCGTACCACCGCCACTCCGCTTCAGCAGAGCAGGTATAAGTTCACTGATGAAGAGGCCGTGGCTGACCACCGCAACATGTACATCCTTGCCACCCGAGATCGCGCGAGACAGGTAAGGTTTCAAGACAAGGTCATTGAGGGCGCGTTCCGCTCGTACGGCAACGTCATTCAGACTTTCCCCGTTGGGAAACTTGTCGTCTCGGTTGAACAGAATCGGGTATTGACCATCTTTGACGTGATCCTCGATGGATTTGCCAGGAATCCGACCCATCGTCCAAGATTTGCCCTCAGCATCGCCGAAGTTTTGTTCTCGGAGGTCCCGATCTACTTTGAAGGACGGCTTCGGATCGGGTTGGCCGTTGAGGAGCGCTGTGGCCGTTGCATGGGCACGCTTGAGGTCTGAAGCGACGATCGCATCGAGGCGGGTAGCGGTATAGGAATCACCCAGTGCTTTGGCTTGCTGTATCAGTCGTGATCAGGAACGCTGGGTGGGAGAAAATCTGTTGTGCTCACTCGCACGCCTGGTGGCTGGATTGGTCAATTGCAAATATATACGCGAATGCTACTCACCAAGTTCGCTCAGCTCTGTGTCTCTGTGGCCCGCCCAAATCGATTTCTGATCGTTGGAGATGAGCGTCGATTTGAATGATGGGCAGAGTGGTGTGACACCCAGTACTCACGAGATTATCGAGAGATTCACCATGCCTTATCTATGTCGAATATGACTTGTTAGTGACCAGATAGCAAGTCTCGTGTACATACAAACGAGACGATGAGCATCACGTAGGCTCGGAGTGGTGACTAGATAACACACGCAAACGGGGCAGCCGGTATGAGTCATCGTGTGACAACTCGGCATCATGTGTCCCTACTATATGCACGCACGACCCCAACAAAGTAGATAACTTGCAATGTTCAGCCGCCTCGTCTCGCTCGCAACGAAAACATTCTCAACCGGCGTCGACCCATCCCACTATCGCTCCGCGATGGCTTCAGGTACCGATCATGACGCTCCTGCTGTTTGCACTCTTATAGGATGTTTCTGGAACAGCATCACAGCAGCCAGAGGTTGCTACCTTTGCGGCAGGTTGTTTCTGGGGAGTGGAGCATATCTTTTTGAAACATTACCCGCCTTCCGAGAACAAGGGAATCTTGAAGACCGTGGTCGGATACACTGGAGGCAGGACATCGTCGGTCGACCCGAGCTACCAGGAGGTGTGCACTGGTACGACGGACCACGCGGAGGCGCTCAGGATCGAGTTCGATCCTTCCGTCGTTACTTACGACGAGCTCGTCGGTGGGTCGAAATGTGTGTTGATGATGTAGTCGGATTGAATGTGTCCTGCGACAGAGTTCTTTTATCGCACGCACGACCCAACGACTTTGAACAGACAGGGAGCGGATGCCGGTACCCGTACGTCGCGAGTAACCGTGTGCGCTTATGTGTCTCCTGAGCTCTGTGTGCTCGTAGAGTATCGCTCTGCCATCTTCACTCACAGCGCTGAGCAAGAAAGCATCGCAAAACGCATCACAGAAGAAATTCAAGCTAAATATTTCACGCCCAAGGGAAAAAAGGTCGTCACAGAGATTCTTCAGGCTGGACCATGGTATAATGCAGAGGAATATCACCAGCTCTATCTCTTTAAAGTTCCACACGGATACCAATGCGAAACTCACAGACTGCATTGGTAATGTACACCCTGTATTTCATTCAGCCATGGAGATAAGACAAGAGGAGGAATATAGATTTATGTATTGTCAGCAACATGAATGGAATATTCCACGCAAAGAACGCCTCAGAGGAAGCAAGCCCGTCCCTTTTACGAAGTAACAAGGAGATGTGGTGCCGAACGGGCGATGTCAACGCGAACCCATCGTCAGAAACGAGGGTACGGCTCAACTCTCTGCACCGTCGTTTCTCTTCATCTGGCGTTTTTGATTGTGGAAGAATCAGAGAAAACAATCTTGGCGAAAATTGCGTTTATAAGCACAAGACGTGCACGTGGGAATTCATTACATGTACACCCCTGTCGTCGTTTCGTAGAAAATCCGCTGTGCGGCGCAATTGCAGACGTGAGTATGTCGTGCCATCTAAATATTCACTAACAATCCGACCTTAGCCTAAGCATGCGCCATCGCAAGGTGCGAGGGAATCTCATGTTTCAGGTTAAACTACTTCATCTGACACCCAGGGAGAAACGCAGTCTCCTTACCTACTACGAGGGTCATACACACGTAGTATGACCAGTGAGATTGACACCGATACGCAAATTGTCGCAGGTCTGTCAACGGTCGGATCCTGCCGAGTCGGGTACGCGTCAAGTTCGCGGAGTGAACAGAGGTTGCATGTTGTATATTGGTTGAGTATGTCCTATTGTGAGTCAGTCGTTGTTATTGGTGCTGATTTCTCTGCTCTGGATGACACACTCAACCTGCCATCGAATCAGCATCCGACATATCATGGATCTTGGTTGGTGTCGGATATCGCCCAGGCTCGTCAGCAATCACTATCACTAGCAGGCCTGAGTCTGATTCACAAATGGCGCGGCCATAACGTCCCGTAACTTCTTTTCAGTGAGATCGTCATCCCAGTCCCGCGTTATCTATTAATCGAACCACAGAACTGAACAGTACAAGTGACGAGGTATAGCACATTACACGGTATCGCACAAGTCAGAGTCAAATCGAAGCAGTCAGTATGGTATTTCGGTCTAGCACAGGGAAGCGTTTCACCCGAAGGGGGTTACGACAAGGTGTGGTATCAGACAAACAGGGCTAGGAGGCAATGAGCTTTTCATCTACAGTTAGTTATGGAGGAGCATTGACATACGTCGAAAACTGTTATGGTCAAAACAACCAAGGTGCTTTTTCGGATGTCCCCAATCAGTTTCTGGAGCCGTCTCTCGTTTGGGAACGGCTGACGACGACATAGGACTTGTCTTCATCACTGTCCATGTCCGAACCCGACGGTGACGCGCGTCTTGGCCTGATATTGTGCCTCGTCTCTCTATCGCGGGTAGCGGGGCAGTGATTAGACCCAGTCGACGTCGCGGTCTTGAAGTCCGCTTTTGTCAGTGACTGCCCCTGAAGGATTTTGCCCATGTGACTCTCGGAGAAGGGCAAGCCTCTCCTCCGAATAGCCAGCAACATCATTATGGAAGGTAGAAGCGAATCGGGGTGCGCTTTTTCGAGCTCGTGGCGAGAACGAAGGTTGAATAAATTGTACCGGACAGCTTTTTTTGTCCTGTCCTCCTGTGATTGTTTCTGTGTTTGAAGGAAACGGGAAAGCCGGAGGTACGACTCGTAGTCCCTGAGATACAGTTGCCCGGCGAATATGTTGAGCTGGTCGATGAGATCCCAAGGGGGCGTCCAGTCGTCGGGAACAGGTGGGATGGAATAGAACATGAGGTCATCGGCAGGCTTCATGCGTTCCGATGTGCGTGGTACGTAAACATGGAGGTGGACGTGGTTGCTGACCCTGATGTCGGGCATCAAGCGATGCGCTTCGAACGGGCTGACGAGGACGAGGACTCGCTCCTTACCCTTTCTTCCGGAGAGAACCCACTGAACAGGCCGCAGGTATTGGTCCATCCTGCCCCCAGGGGGTATTTGGTTGATCGTTTCGCAGAAATCCGCCGTCGCCAATATGAATGGACTCCAGACGTGCGCTTTTCTGGTAGCTGCGGAACTCTCGTCGAGGGCACTGAATACGGGACGAAATGCGCTGGAGGCACGAAGGGTACCGGTCCTCACGAAGGATACGACGTCTGGATGCAGGAAATGCCTAGCAGGTTCTGCATTGGGGGGTAGCTCCACCTCTCTCTCGCGCTCAATCTCGCGGTTGGCCTCTCTTTCTAGTTGTTCGTCCAGCTGTGCACTGCTCAATGCCTTGGAAACTCCCAGGTCATCGCACCGTCGACTGATGTCTGTGTCTAATTCCGGGGCAGTCTTTGAAGGGTCTCCAGCTTCGCATGGTGCATAGAGAGTCGTGAGTGATTTGACATCTGGTTCTAGCCATGCATCCGCCAGTTGGTCTGGCGTGAGCTCATCCTTGCAGTATCGGGACCAAGCGTTATATCGGCGCCGGTGACTCATGCCTTGTTGCGCCCAGTAGGGAGCACGTTGCTGAATGTCACTCAGGGTCTCGTGGATTGCCCATATCAAGATATCGGCGCTAGTGATGCGGATCTTCGGATCCATTTTGTGTGTAACGGAACGGATGCTCAGATCAACTTCGAGGGGCGCAAAGAACATGACGGAGTGTCCACGGCCGAGCTTGCGCATCCGCATACAACCTAGCACAAGCCACAATGATGAGGGATGCTGACAAATTCAATGTGTCACATCATACCTTGAACCAACCGGTCTTTGGTAACCTTGGGACCCAACGTCACGGCCGCTCGAAATCCCTTAGGGAACTTAAGATCGGTACCCCTTGTATGAGCATCGTCCAGATAAATAACACAACGGTCTAGCCGCTGGGACAGCGGTGATGCCATGAGGGGCCGGGATTTACAATTCCTTGTCAGGACCGTCAATTCATCCTCCTCCTCGTCGAAATAGATGGCACCAGAAATTCCAGGATCAGTGAGACTTAGCCATTCCTCGGCAAGTTTCTTGTTGGATACATCGAGGATTTGTGCCCCAACGTCCAGAAGGACGCGGATTTCGGGAATTTGGTCGACTACAGTTTTCAAGAACTCGCATGTCTTGCTTAACTTGTTATCCGGGTGAGCAATTAACGCGTACGATTCATTTTCAGGTTGGAGAAGATAACCAAGCACCCTTGCGTTGGTTCCTTGTTGGTGGTCTAGATCGTGCTGTGTGATAGACATGGGTAGGAGGTATCGGCTGTCATTCGTCCCCGAGAATCCTGATAGTCGAGTCGGTGATCTAACTCGGTAGTGTGAAAGGGAATTCAGACTTGCTCACCGGTAGTTGGATGCTCCTTCTTCTCTGCTATGTCCCAGCTGGAACCGCCAAGTTTCAACGGAAATTCCTTGGCTTCTTTGGGAAACACGACACGTGAGAGGTAAAAATCGATCGCGGCTTGATTGCGAGAGAAAATTGGGTATAGATAGTTGTCCCATTGCTCCGATGACTCCAGGTTGAATTCCCCGAGGTGCTGGAGAGAAGGTGGTAGAGATCCAGAACCACAGTCGCCAACCCAAAGTGCGTATTCTGCAGCTGGGTTACCCTCGTCTTGAAGAATTTGAAAAGAGACTCTGAGCTGGGCCTCGCTGAGACCGGTGTAGTAATAAGATAGGGATGTGAGAACAATGGTAATGTCTGGATGGCCAAACTGGGTATGGGGTGCCGGAACGTCTTTAGCTCGATACGGAACAGCTAGCATAGTGGGCGTCACGCTGGTGGCAATCCAGTCACACTCCGGGACAAGACCATAATCTACGCGCCATCTCCGTTCCGTGAGAGCAAACAGCAGGATATTGCACGCGAACAGACCACGCAGGAGTAGCAATCCACCCCAAAGGTTGCTTTGTTGAGACTGCTTAGCATATTCCTCCACCTCCTTAGCTATGTCGAGCTGGACATTTTCAGATGAGAGAAAACGACGAATTGCATCTCGTTGCGTTTGGTTAAGATGCCGGAAACGGAAGGAGGGAAGATGGCCGGACATCACATCCTGCAGAAGCAATGAGATCAAATGTCGACCGGCATCAGAGGCTCGCAAGATGCGGAAGTACGGAAATGATCCGGGTTCGCTGAGCTTGTACTCGACAGAATCTGGCAGGCTTGTCGAGAGCGAGTAAGCGTGCCGCTTCACGAGCCTCATGATTTGCTGGCTAACCGTCCATCGGTCTGGATATCCCTCTGTATGTTGCTGATGACCGACAGTATAAATCAATTGAAACCGGGGATGAAGGATTTCGTCAGTTTCGTCAAGAATGTCCCGTGCATAAGCGTGAAGCCATTTCTGAAGCCTCAGGAGCTGGAATGGCTTCTGGGTGGCGTGATCGTTGCTTCGAGACACGTCAGAGGTATCAATAGTTTCCTTTGTGGTCGTACTAAGCCCTCGCAGCAAATTGGCAAGATAACTGTCGTTTGACTGTTTTCCGATAGTCAGCCAACTTGAACGTCCTAGGCGTATTAATTCATACTCACGACCTCGAACTGCCTGACTGCCACACTACAGCCATAGATCGATTGACGTTTCGATGGTGGTTTGGCCACAAGTTTGTGTTTAGGTAATTGCGTCTCCACGCTCGTCAGCTTGAGTGACATGACATCCTCGGGCTGAACAATGACAATTCCATGCCGCTCCATACATTCAGGCAACTTCCGGTACGAGTTATAAGCGCTGCCGTCCTTGCGGGAAAAGGAAAAGTCGAATATTCGTCTGTTCGCCAGCCCGCCGAGACGAGTGACCAAGACGTCAAACATCTGCTGCCTCAAAGCCTTTGGAACGACGACACGCACAAGCTGATGGCCATCAGCAAGGGCGGCAGCGACGATCGGGATTATCACAGATGATTTTCCTTCACCCATGTTGACCTGCATTACAGTGCTCTCTCCAGATCGTGGGGCTATCATTTCCATCGCAATGTCAGCCTGCGCGCGACGAATGAGGAAGTTTCCTTGTAACTGACATGTGTAAGGAGTGAAATGAGTGCATATCAGAAGTCTGAGAGTAACGGCATACCTGGATCAACAGCCAGTCGGGGTACGCTTCAAGATCCCATCCATCACATCCCTCGTTTTCTAATTCCTTCGAAAACTCTTCTTCATGACCCTCCAAAGCAAAAAGAAGTAATCTTCGAGAACGCTGAAGCTCCAATAGGAGTAGAACAAACGACAGTAGACATTTTCTCCAGCGCTTTGAAAGCTTGATTGGCGAGGCCGATGCAAGACAACCCAAGAGGGAAAGTGCAGTGATTTGTGGCCATTGACAACTCCGGTCGAGCGCCTGTTCGAGCGGTTTGGCTGTTGGACTTAAACGCTCCTTGAGGATACGCAGAGCATCACTGCACTTGGTCCTGCACTGTCGAAAGTGTTCCTCGAGTCCTTCGATAGGATACACCATCGTCCCAGGGATCATCTGGTATTCCTCGTGGACGCGCAGTGCGCTTGCATGAAGGTCAGTGATATACTGTCCTCGAAATGGGAGATCTGTCTGATTTGTCCGAAGAGAGGAAAAGAGCCGATTGAGCGTGGGGGGATCAGAAGATAAGCGTATGCCACGATGGGAATTGTCCGCCGGAAGCCTTGTTAAATCCGGGAGTATTGGTGCAGGACGGGTGAAGAATAACTGATCTAGTTTCACCGGCCACGATGAAGATTCAGGTGTGTCCTGCAGTGACGACTCGGAGTCAGAGGGTGGACTGGATTTGCGATGATGGCTGGGGATTTTTGGGGTGCTAGCAGCCCAGAATATAGCAGGGGACGCAATATCAGGTTGTTGAAGGATGCGCGAAAGTTTATCCTTAAGTTTGAGGTTGCGGTAACAACTCGAGAAAATTGTTTGCAGACTGCAAGTCAATCTTGCCACATCCCAGAAATTTGCCAGCTGCTCATGGTCCGACGAGAGAGTCGGAACAGTATCAGATGGCCACGCCCTGAGCAGACGTTCAACAACACGCTCAACAACAGACGTCGCACCCCCTTCATCCCAAGACCGGTCCTCGTGGCGTGAGGCGTGAATAAGGTGTCGTAATACTTTGGCACTGGGACAGTAACCATCCAAAAGTCTGTAATCAGCATAGCATGTCAGATCTTCCCAAACACGTCGTTGGCCCTTTGCAAATGCTAGAAGCATCGAGAGGAAAGCAGCCTGAGGATGCGATGAGCAGTACGCCACAGTGGGGAGAAGAAATAGCAGTTGAAATTTACACTGGGTGTTGTCATTACCTTCCCGGAGGAGTGCATGCACCTTCATCGATAGAACCCCTGGGAGATTAGAATCCCATATTATCCCGTCATACAGTGACGGCGGGTGAGTGGTAGCCCCTCTCATGACATTGCCCCATATTTCTGTCCAGTTTGATACGACATCCATGATCTGCGCGTTGATCGGCCGATAGAAGAGCACAACTGCTGTTGTATAAACAGTATCATCAAGTTCCGACTCGGGGGTCGCGCGGTCCTTGTCACCGTGTCCACAGTCTGCCGGAGGAGGCGATGATATGGGACTCGGCGGAAATAGGTGTACAGCTCGGCCCGCACCGCGCATCGATCGTGCGACGGGTAGGTTGTTAAAAAACCTCGAACCTGTGATGTTCATTTGAGGATACCGGGGGTATATGTCCACAGAAAAGTCGCGTTGAAGAAGATAGGAGTTGAGGGTTGACTGAAATCGAGCCGACTGCATAATGGACAGCGCTTCCTGTCCACCTGTTTTGCCTGTCAACGGGTCAGGCTTCCAATCAATACTCGTTCTGGCGTGCAGATAAACGAGGAATCCCTGGCTTTCAAAGCTAGAGTTCCCTACTAAGCAGCCCAGTTCTGTATCCACTGTGTAGACGCAATATGTGATTTCGTCAAAATGTTCCCTGTCGCGGTAGCCGAAAGCATCAAGCGGTACGAGAATACGTCTTGCAATAAGCCCATCCTTGACCTCGCACTTCGCCCGAAGAACAACCTGGTTCACTAAACCGAACAAAGTTCCAATCCATTGATTATCGTCATAAACCATGCCTGCGAAATCACGGGATTCGAGGTCACCGTCTGGATTGACGAAGAAAGAAAGGTCGTGACGTGGTAGAGCGACAGATAATTGCTTGGTTGGTGACAGATTGGACATAGATGTTGATGTGGTGACTATGAGATCTTCAGGGAGATCTAGACAGGCTAAGCGACCGGAAAGCATTGTCCAGGTTTTGCTTTTGATATCCACGAGAGTGTCGCAACCCTTGTGCATGCGATATCCTTGGTCTGTGCCGACGATAATCCGCCAGTTATCGAGGGACTGTTCCCATTTATGCGCGAGGGGGCGTATTTCGACAAAGGATGCAGACAAACTCAACCAATGGACGTGTTTCTCGACGAAGAACATCGGAAGGTCTCCATTCAGTTTCTCTGGAGGAATGAGCTCCAAAATATCACCTGTATTTTGAGACTGTGCCCGAATGACTAGGTCTCCGCCTCGGAGTGAAAAGTGAATCTGCATCTGCTTAAGCACTCATGTTCATACCGCAGATGTCTAGCCTGAGGCCACTTACACGATGGGTAAAGATGACGGCCAACGTAGCGAAATCCATTCCTGAAAGATCAGATGGGGTGACAACAAGGGCTTGCTGTAGAGTGTCAATAACTTTTCACTTTCAGAGGCATTGACATACACGTACTCCACCGAAAATGCGCTCGTATAATGGATGCCCCCGAATCTCATGTGGCAACCCTCCTAGCGGTCGACCATCGACCAAGGATGACCCGTCAAGTAAATTTATATGCATGAATCGGGAGCCACCATCCACAGTCGCAGCTGTTGCACAAACCAGAATGTGAGAATGGTGTTGTGCTGGTTCGAACTTTTTCGGGCCTGGCCGGTAACCAGGCCAAACACTCTGTATTGCAAGGTCAATGCCTCGATCTGAGACATCACCCCAGATAGCATCGTTCAGTACTACTTCAAGAAGGATGGACAGGCGGCAATCTCGTTGACGGAGTAGTTTGGAGTGGTCAAGAACATCAGAAACGGGGAGATGGCATGCGATACAGCCGGGGGTCTTGAATCCTTGATAAGTAGACTCTCCACTGGTTGCTTCCATAAAGAAAGCACCAGACAATAAGGCATCGACATCCTGCGCAGAAAGGAAGAGCTTGTTGAGTGTGGTACCGTCGACATCGAATGTGCTCCGACAGGTAGCGGCCATGTCATACAGATACTCCCGGCGTTCCTCAAAGGCAGGTGCCAGAATTAAATTGTAAGCAAGCTCTTGCACCCATTCCAAGGTCTTCCAGCGTACATCCCGAAGAAGCCGAAGCGCTCGCACTGAAGTACGCTCACAAGGGCTTGACGCGAGCAACCGAGTAAGCAGGAAGGAAATTGTACGCATCGTCACGTGATCCAAGGAGCCAGCAGCAACATCGGAAAACAAGGACTCGAGTTCGTTAAGTAGTAAACCACAGAAGGAGGGGCTTTGGAGCTCCCCGTGCCACGTCCACTCCGCGGTGTCCACATCAAGTGGGCCGACTTGACAAACCACCTGTGCCAACAGGAAATGAACTTCGTGAGAACGCAAATTAAGAGTTCTACCACGCAGCTCGCGTAAGATATTGATCCATTGAAGCGAACTACCACTACGCAAATGTCCAAGGGCAATAAATTCATCAAGGGAGAGATTTCTGGAACAGTTGGTTTGAGTAGCCAGGACCTCGTTGGACGTGTGAGTCGTATTTGCGACATACGGAGCCGAGGCTTTTAAATTTTCCCTCTGCTCCGTGATCTCAGGCCCACCGTCCACAGAGCCACCGTGCATAGTGCAACCATCGGTAAAAAAATTATAGTATGTGGTATGCTGCGACAATGGTCCGTCGCCAATTCCATGCCATCTCGAATATTCATAGCGCGGGAGAATCCACTTGAAGGTATAACCTAACCTTGGGGTTCTGTTAGACTCGAGACCTCGCGGATGAAGATAGGTAGGGTGGAACTGGCTGTAGGTGGGCGACTCTTGGCGAAGGTGCTGGACGAGGAAAGGTCGCAATTCAGGGATGTCGAAAAGGAAATCATGCGATTTGGACCCATGTTCTAGACAGAAAGGCTTTATCCTGGCATTGTCGAAGCGATAGAGGAGGTGGCCGGCGCAAGAACGCCAAATACGAAGAGGTAGAGGGCACTGCAATTCAAACATGATGACCTTGCCACACAACGGGGGAATGGATAACAGTGATTTTGACACTTCCGCACCTTCATTAAATTGTTTGTCAACCATGTATTCATTCTTCAGAAAGAACTTACCATTACGGAGAGTAAGGGCCGGACGTGGAGATTCACTTTCGGCAAGTTTGCCACCTTCAGCGACTGCCCACACAGACCCTTCATCAAAAAGAACTTTGAAATTTTGGAGAGTCGGAGAGCTGTCGTAAAAGCGAACAGGGAAACTGTCTTGAGTGAATTCGTCTGATAGTACTGATAATCCCGCACGTGACCTGGAGTGGCGAGCAGATAGGTACTGGTATACACGGGAGAGGCGATGGAGGTTCATCTGCTTGCGAAGAAGCAGTGACTCCAGCAACCATATCGGAATCTCGGGAGAGTAGTCGGCAAGCAGTGGGATTTCCTCGACAACTAGCTTGTCCAGTGCGACCCATAGTTCGACTGCAGTTAGGACCATGATGGAGCGATATTCTGGATTGTCCACATATGGGATCGATGCGCTTGAAAGGTATATCTCTATCAACTTCCCGAGCTGTGTGGATGCCTCACCCACATCTGTGACATAGGCAACCCAGTCATCGAGGCTTTCTTCAACTGATCGCTCCAGATCATAAAGGGCAACATAAGGGTCGATATTATATGCCCGGTCAAAGAAGGACGTGTCCGACAAGAAGTCTGCGAGGGAGCCACGAAGATAACATTGGATGGGAGAGGGTGCACCACGGGGTCTCTGTACATGATCCACTAAGGCGCTACGTATGTATTCGCCGCTGTGTGAGAGGGAGAGCCGAGTATCATTCGCGAGATCGAGTTCGGAGGGATTCCAGTATGGTGGTTTGGGTTTAGTCGCCTGTATCTCCATCGCCCTGACTTCAAGCGTGTCTTGAAGACGGGTACAAGTCTTGAGTGCTATGTCGGAGAGCCAATCAGGAACAGAGGGGCCGAGTTTGCTTAAGCGCCGAAGAATTTTGGAGGACATCAAATGAAGTAGATCGCAGGAAAGACCCGCGTTGTTGGCGTCCTTTGCAAGACCACAAATGAAGAATAACAGGAATGCTTTGTAGGAAATGCGTCCGAGAGGCGAGCGATCGAGGGATGTCTGGATTGCAACCCTGATAAGAAGCCAAAGTGGCGAGCGGCGCCATTCGTCCTCTTTTCTCTCCGATTCGCCAACTTCGTCGCGAACACGTTTTTGAATGCTAGGACTTTCAACCATGCGGCCGACACTCCGAAGGATTCCATTGAGCAGTGCAGTAATGTATTGGGGATGAGAGGCTGGAACATCGGGGAGATCCAAGTCGACCTCGCCTGGGCGAGAGAGGAAGTGAGCGAGTTCGGTTTGGAAATGACCATTATCAAATACATCGTCGGGCACCTCAATGGCTGACCCAGGATAAGAGCATATGAGACTTCCTGGTGTGACGAGCAACTTATCTCTGCTCGGTGACGTTTCGAATGATTCGAACAACGTATGGTTCTCCTGTTTTCTAAATATAACGGCCGCTCGCTGAGCCCCGATGTGGAACGTAAGAATGTCTGCACGCCATCAGCCAGGGACTGATAAAGAATTCGAAACGTACCTCCTGAACGCATGCTGCGAAGCTGGGAGGTAACATCGTCTTTGCGTACAAGTCCGGACTGGACAGAGACCTGTAAATTATCTAACATCCTCTCGATCGAATGCCATCGAGATTTGAAGGTGTTGTCGATATGGACGCTATAAGCATGGGCGGCAGTACATGCTGCGCGAGCCAGCGAGAGGTCGTTCTTGATAGTATAGTCGCTTCCTTTGGGAACCTGGACGGGTAAAAACACATGCGTAGTAACATAATTTAATGCAGGATCGTCTGCGTTGAATAATGTGGGGCACGCCATTGCAAACTGTCGAGTACGATTGAGAACCTGAGATAGTCGAACAGGAAGTAGTGTGGGTACAGGATGTTCGAAGCGCTGGCGAGGTCTGTTTTCTCGCACGGACTTCGAATATAATGGATGCACAGCTCGATTTTTAGCGCTTCAAGTAGATCGTCGTCTACAGGTAGCTGTCGTTCATGTTGGTTAAACGACTTGTTTCAATTGTAAGTTGAATGCGAAATCAGATTGATACCCTCATCTTTTCAACACGAGACTACTACTCTCCGAGCATTTGACATTTCTGATGACCACTCTCCTATGAGTCACCGGATCACAATCTGTTCCCATGAGGAAAAGTAGTACTTAACTGACATTCAAGACATCCAAGCTTTGTTAACAGCTTGGACTAAGTCGGCCTGGACGCTGACGGACTTGATCATGAAAAGTGCACACTCCGAGTATCGATTTTCAAAAGTGGTGCTTATCTAACTAGGTGTATGGGTAAGTAAGAGTGACCGGCCCGGGTTCTGAGAAATGATGCTTGCTCCTCCATCGACATGCCCGCAGCCCACAGAGTGCCAGAAAACCATCCAGTACGCTCACTTTTCGCCAGCTGTGATCCCAAGGCAGAGATATATGTCACCCACATCGATTCTGCCAATGTATCCACCCGAAAGTACGTCAAATATCCGTGCTTGAAGTTGACAGAGATACACGACTGACGTGTCATGAACCCAGACGCCACTTTCTGATGCTAGTGGGGATGAACATCGTCTGGTCGTTTCTCCTCGTGAAGCGAGTATACGGTGGCCTCTCTCGCTACGGGGTCTGGTTCGCTGTTGGTAAACTGGCGCCGAAGTGGAGTGCGACCGCACCGGCATTAGGCATGGCACTCCTCGGAAACATCATCCTGGATTTCTTCATATTCATGGTTCTCGTCCCCGTCGTACGCGACTTTCTCACTGGCGTCGCCACACTACGTGTCCACCACGGATTCCCCCAAGAAGAAATCGTCTTTCGCAAACCCAGTGAGTCTACGGTAGCAAACATCGTTTCAGAGGCTCCGGGGAAGAGGGATGCATACATGAAGGATCTTCTCCGTCGTGCTGCCGACCCCGAGGAGATGAAGCAGGCAGCTTTTGGTTTGCCATGGGAAGAATGGGCGTACGACTACAAAGCGATGGCCACTGCCTGTGAACTGGACAAGAAAGGCGTCATCAGTGCAAAGACATGGGAACTTTGTGTGTGGATGAAGATGGAGGATAGTTGGACTGCCGTAGAGCAAGGAAAGGAGGCCGACATGCAAAACCAGATTGGCATGATGGAAAAAATGAGGGTAGGTACTCAGTGGCGTCTGACCTAGTTCCTGCTCATGGTTGACGCTACAGCATCGTTTACACGCCATGGGCAAGCTGCACGTTTTCCACCAGATGATGGAAGTCATCCAGGTGAAAACAATGACGAAAGACGGTACACCGTTGCCAGTGACCGAGGATGTTGACGCGATCGTCGCGGACATCTTCAAGCGCAATGACGTGGATTTCGAGAAGCTGACTAGCGAACTCGCTAAAGACGCTCCACTCTCCGCGCGGTTTGTCAATGCCTCAAAGAAGCTAGACTGATTAGATGGTAGCACTAGTGCGTGCATGGCAACAAGCTGTTCAACTCATATCTCATTCCGATGTTTTCTCCGTCCAAAGGCTATCTATCATACCTAGAACATGAATGATATCGTTTATCTTGTGATGTGTGGAGTGAGGTTATTATGACCGGACCGGACCAACATTCACGCGGAGCTGCCCTTGCCGACGAAACAGGAACAGACGACCTCGCGCTGAACAATTCGAGGTGTGCTCCAAACCGTCATGATACCTTGTGACCACTCATGTTATCTTCCACTTCTTATATTACTCCCGGTGGGTCGACGTTTCGACTTCTTTCGCACGGTGATTTAGGCACACCTGGATTCCGTTATCTTCTCCCGAGCCTATAAGAAGGCTCTATGTATCACGTTGGCACTCGTGAGCGAGCCATCATGCCCATGTCTCGGGTTTCTTCCAAGGCGGGTTCATCCGATATCCAGGGAGAGAAGGAGTCCAAGTCTCACCTGCCAGAGCACCATGTACACGCAGTATCGACCAGGGAAGTTGATACGGGCGCGCAACTTGTCGCTGGCTTGTCGACCGAGTTGGACCCTGCCGAGTCGACACGCGTCAGGTTTGTGACGGTCAAGGTCTGGCACTGCTATCTTGCACTCATTCGAGCGCACATGTCAGGAAGAAGATTGATTACCACATTCTGCCAATGATGTGTAGTAAGTACTGGTTGCATTTCTTACAGAGTGGTCTTCTTTAACCGAATTGCGTTATGCAGCACTCTACTGGTGAGCAAGAGATGCTTACGTGACGGTCTGTTCTTCGATCCTCATGCACGTGCTTTTCTGGGACGTAGGATCCAGTTCATGGACAAGACTACACTTGGTAGTGCCTCGATTCTTGGCATCAAGTGAGATTTCTCGTGACACCGGAAGTTGGGGTTTCCTCTCACGAATGACAGCCAAGGCGCTCATCTGTCAACCAGCCAGTAAGTATCGGCCCGTGATTGCACGCGGTCTCTATCTGTTCAATGGTGGTGGCTCTGACACGACGTTGCACAGATATAATTGGTACTACTCATCTCATAATAATACTTCGCCTCCTGACATTTTCCTCCTTGTCAGGCTTGGAACGATCTTTTATATCAGCTACTTCATCTTTGAATACCCTCAGAACCTTGCCCTCCAGCGGTTCCCTGTCGGCAGATGGATGAGGTGCGTATCACGCACGTGCGCTGTCCGTCTCTCACGCTGTCTGCCTGTGATAGTTTTAACATCTTCGTCTGGGGGATCGCCTTGGTCTGTCAGGCCGCTAGCAACAACTTTGCCAAGCTCTTCGTGTGCAGGTTCTTCCTAGGCGCGTGTGAGGGTTCCATTACGGCAGGATTCATGATCGTCAGCTCCATGTTTTACACGCGCAAGGAACAGACGTTGCGCGTCGGGTATTGGTGTGAGTACGTCCCGTCAGTTGGCTTGTGACGCGTGCTGAAAAAGTCACCAGTCTTGATGAACGGGACAGGCAGGTCACCGACGGCGTTTGGTCGCGGGTGACGCTCACGGCGTAATAACAGCCCAGATCATCTCCGGTTTCATCAGCTTTGGATCGTTACATATTCACACCGACGGGTTCGCACCCTGGCAATGGTGCGCGTCTCAGCCGCGGATGATCGGTTGGGTTGGGAAAACTAAATGCCAGCGTCGGACAGGTTGATGATTATTACCGGGACTATCACCCTCCTCGTGGCAGTCCTCTACTGGTACTGAGTCCTTGTCTCGTCTATTCCGTCCACTGATGTCTCGACAGGTTTTTCTTCCCCGATTCGCCTACCAATGCATGGTTCCTTACACCGAGTGAGCGTGCGACCGCGGTTCAGCGGCTGAAGGTGGGACACTCAGAGTGCACCCGTCACCTCAGTGCATTGATGAGACTCTAGGAAAACCAAACCGGCGTGGAGAACAAGCACTTCAAGAAAGAACAGTGCGTCTCCATATTGACATTCGACGTCTAGTATCAACGGCAGAACACAGGATGATCGAAGCGCTCCTGGACCCCAAGACATGGCTCTTCGCGCTCTTTTCGGCTTTGGACAACATACCCAACTCGCTCACGAACCAACGTCAAATCATCATTTCGTCGTTTGGTTTCACCTACCTCGACACGACGCTTCTCGGATGCGTGGATGGGTTTATCGAGATTATGACCATCTGGACAGGTGTGACGCTTGCGGCCCGGATTCCCAACGGCCGTGCGTACGTTGGCGCGATCTACTTTCTCCCATCCCTCATCGGGATATTGATGGTCGAGTTCTTGCCGTGGAGTAATCAAGTCGGTTTACTCTTTGGGATCTGGCTCGTCGACATCAACACGACCGGGTTCGTATTGGCCTTGTCCTGGCTGACCAACGTCACGGCGGGACACACCAAGAGGGTACGTCCGTCCGAGATGTTTGTTTGCACCGTCTCAACACTGATGGTCCACGTAGATCACGACGAACGCGATCATGCTCAGCGCCTACTGCATCGGGAATGCAGCCGGTCCGTTCATGTGGCAAGCCAAGTACAAGCCGAGGTACGCCATCCCCCCCCTGAGGCGCGCCACCATCGTAAATACGTTCTTGGTCTACACAGGAACCACATCCCATGGATCATCATCGGCATCTGTTACCTCATCTGCCCCTTTTTGCTTCTGGTCATCCGTTGGATGCTCGCGCGCGAAAACGCCCGACGGGATGCTGAACCAGTCGAGGAAGACGAGGAGTTCTTTATCGAGAAGGAGTTGGACGATGGGACGTGCGTGCAAGTCAAGGTGGACAAGGTAGGCGCTGTTTGCTCGTTCTCATCCCGACGGTACCCCCCCGGGATGTTCATGACGTGGACGGATATTGACGGTGACACGATTGCCGACAGGAATTTATGGATCTGACGGACCGGGAGAATCGTGATTACAGATACGTCCTTTAAGGGTTTTAGAGCTCTACAAGCTCTACATCGCATCGCCCCGATATGTATAACATGTGGCGTATCTCGGAATCGGAGGGTCACGTACACATGCATACTTGGGTTCGCACGACATGTCTTAGGCAATTTTCATGGAATGGATGGCGGCCGGACGGACCTTTTTTGAGATCCCTCAGGCTCCGTCGATTGGACAGATGTTTGCGAAATGAGCGCCTTGTTGCGACCGAGTAACAAAACAAAACGTGGTACCCGTCCACGCATGCCGTCATTGAGGCATGGGGTGGTTTGATAGGTCACAATAAACGGGATTATTGAAACACAGCCCTTTCATTTCCGACCAATCCGCCACAAGATGAAGCGGCCAATGAGAAGACTTGACAAGTTTCCTTCTAGGCTCGGACGAACTGCGGTTATTGAGTTAAAAATGACAAGTGTCGTCAGGGCTCGAGGGATTATAACTCACCCATCAGAGGCACGCGGCACACCTCCGCCACCCCCACAGGATGGCTTCTTCACAAGCTGCTGGAGTCATGTTTGCAGCGTCGCACAAGATCGGCCTCACGAAAACGACCTTTCTAGTGTACATCATCCCGCCATTCGTGTGTCAGTACGTGATGGGGGTACTCGTTCAACTCGAAGGAACGCGTTATTACCGCCTGGCACTCTTACCGGTCACGGTTTGGTTTGCATGGCGCGCGACGTTTGTGGACCTGTCGGGAGGCGACATAACGCAAGTCCAGCAAAACGCGCAACTCATCGTGAGTGACACCGTTTTGATGCTATCGACCCAGTGGAGTAAAGAGGGTTCTTGTAGACGCAGATGTTATCGATCTCGACACGGACCGCTGCATGGGCGTTTGCACGGGTGCGGTATCAACGTCACTATCCAGTGCACCATCGAGACCAATCGGAGTCGGGGAGCGTGTGGAGCGCATGTTGGAACACCTGGGACCTGCTGTTCAACCCGCGAGGGATCGGGTGGAACTGGCCACGTGGTCTCGTCGTGCCCAAACCCGACTACGAAACGGAGTCGCGAGTGACGTTCGTACTGACGTCGGCAGTCGGGGTGGCGTGTCATGCACTGGCGTTCGACGCGTGTGTGCAGTCCATTCGTGCGTTGGGCCCTGAGACGTTCGGCTCGATCAAAGGCGGCACGCTGTTTGACGGGTCCCTCCCACTTGCCCTGGAACTCGGGCGAGCGGTGCTCGTGCCGACTCTGTGCGCGTTGGCGGCTTACACTGGGCTGCAGTACACCTACCGATTGCTAGCGATCACGTTCGTCATCTTGTTTCACCAACATCCGTCCCAATGGCCGCCTCTTTTCGATGCGCCGTGGCGGTCGACGTCGTTGAGCGAGCTGTGGGGTCGTCGGTGGCACCAGATGATGCGTGATATGCTGTTGAGTCTGGGTGGGCGGCCCTTCGGTTGGCTGTTTGGCCGGCTTGGGGGGGTAGTTGGGGTGTTTTTGGTATCAGGCATGTTCCACGACGTCGAGTTGCGATCTAATGGATTAGGTGGGAACTCGGTGGCGGTCATTGGGTTCTGGGTGATGAATGGGGTTGGGGTCGCGTTGGAACACGTTTGGAAGCGGATGACGGGGAGACTTGTGGGGGGTATGTGGGGACGGGTATGGATGGTGGGATGGTTACTACTGTGGGGCATCTCATTCGTGGAAGCGTATGCTAGAGTGGGACGGTTCGGTACATGGACCGTCATCGGCGGGGTGGAGCCATCACTTGCATTAGTCAGGTTCGTTCGTAGACTGTTCGAGTAGACGTGAGCACGATCTTGCCAGGATTTCAATGTACTAATAATAATAGCAAAGTGGCAAGTTAAAAAAGTAGTATCCCCCCGAGCCTCGAGCGCTATTAAACTTCTTTAATCTAGCATCAAGTTCGGGTCGGTCTCACTGATATCATTTACAGACGATATTTCAACTGGTCTGTCGTCTATGATTGCCCATCCAATTTGCGGCCAATGGCTAAGGCGGATATGCGACTTCGACATAGTTCTATCATCCCTCTACTACCGAGGGCCCTGGGGTGGCGTTAGCACTCAACCTTTTTAGTCCAAAGGCTACTATTATGAACTGCGGGTATCCAAATCCATGTGTGTGCGTTAAAGCCCTCTATCTGATTTAAAACTAGCCAGCCTGACGCTAAGGACCTACTTTCTAGTATACCTCACAAATGGGTACACAACCAAGGTCCGTTTCTTCGCGTTCGTTCGTGAAGGGGTCCTCATAGCCCAGTGACCACAAAAGCGATGAAAGCCTGTTTGCCTTGTCGCGAAAGATTGGCTTCACATGGGCTACTTTCCTCGGGTACATCCTTCCGCCTCTGGCGTGCCAATACGTCATGGCAGTACTCGTCCAGCTCAAGGGAACGCGTTTCTACCGCCTTGCGCTCTTACCAATCATCGTGTGGTTGACTTGGCGCGGTGCATTTGTCGACATGTCGGGAGGTGACCTCAAGCAGGCCCAGGCGAACACCATCATCATGGTGAGTATGAATACAGAATTTCGCGTTGCTTTCCTTGACATGATACGTCTCAGACCCATATGTGTTCTGTTGCGATGCGCGTTACGGTCTGGGCTGCTGCGCATGAACCTTTTCGCCGTCACAGTCCGTCAGAGAAGCGGAATGAATCAGATTCTGAGAGCGTCCATGCCGCACTCTGGAATGCCTGGGACTTGCTGGTTAACACGCGGGGCATCGGATGGAACTGGTCGTGGGGACTCATTCTCCCTAAACCCATATTTGAAACGGATTCTCGGGTGATCTTCGTACTATTGTCGGCAGTCCGATTGGCCATCAACGCTTTTGGTTTTGACGCATGCCTTCAGACGATCCGCATTCTTTCCCCAGAAACGTTTGGGTCAGCCAGCGGTGGCTCCCTGTTCGACCATACCCTCCCGCCGCTCCTACAGCTCTTGCGAGCTGTCCTCGTGTCCTTTCTTACAGTTCTGATGACCTACTTTGCCATTCTATGGCCGTACCAAATCATGGTAATCATATGGATCATCTTATTCCAACAACATCCGTCCCAGTGGCCACCACTTTTCGATTCTCCATGGTTGTCGACGTCATTGAGCGAGCTATGGGGTCGTCGATGGCATCAGATGATGCGTGAGCTCCTCGTAACGCTCGGTATGCGGCCATTCGGCTACCTGTTTGGACCACTTGGAGGTCTGATGGGAGCATTTCTGGTTTCGGGCATCTTTCATGACATGGAATTACGCTCCGTCGGACGCGGTGGCAACTCGGTTTCCCTTATCGGTTTCTGGGTCATGTGCGGTGTCGGGGTGGCGTTGGAGCGCGTTTGGAAGAAGACAATGGGGAGAACGGTGGGTGGTATTTTGGGCTGGGTGTGGACACTCGGGTGGCTTGCGCTGTGGGGGGTTCCGGTGGTGGACGAGTGGGCCAAGGCTGGGCGACTTGGGACGTTGAGCTTGCCGGGTGAGCTCGCGCCGTCACTGCCCCTGGTGACGTTCATTCGGCGATGGTTAAGGCTGTGAATGTACTACGATAAGCGATTTGGTGGAATGATCATTGAACTACATAGTGCGTCGTTCACTGTGGACCAGTGCACGCGACTTGCCATGTCAGCGATGGTGGTTATAACGCTCAACGTTGTACTTGTACCTCACTCGTCAAGTCCTACTACATCTTGTCCATGGCTAATCCGAGCTTTCTTCCAACCCTAACACAGTCCGATGTCGTCCAAGCCGCCCAGGTACACCAAAACAGATCCTCAAAACTGCCACATGCCTAATCCCATCCAACTCTTCGTAGCTCATACAGCAAGCCTATTCCCCTGCGAGCGCCGGCTCATCGGACACTCAACGCCGTCTTCAACAAGAACTCTTCGATATCCAAAAACGATACGAGGCTTGGGGCTTGGTCATCCCGTTTTTGAACCACGACGACGTCAATGTCCAGTTCTTCGGTGCACACACCGTCCAGGTCAAAATCGCCAGAGATTGGTGCGTTCTCGATCATGCAGGTCAGGCTGGTCGAACAAACGCACATTAGGGATACCTTCCCGCCCGACAACGCGACCTCCCTCCGTGATTTGACGCTCGAACTCACATCTCATTCGATCGCGTCTGGGAGGAGCAAAATCATCCTTCGCAAGTTGTTCGTTGCGGTAATACGGCTGTCTTTCGACGTGTGCGCATCTTTTTTTGACAAGCACCTTCAGATCACGTCGTTGGCGTTGAAAATTGCCCCGGGGTCGCCGTCAGTATGGCCGGATTGGATCGTATCGACGGTCGAATTTTTGTCCAGTCGGGGAACGTCTACGGAAATCTTGCTTGATTTTCTGGCCATCGTCGCAGAGGAAGTGGAGACGGCGGATCTGATTGGGGCAAGCAAGTGAGGGTCATCCACGTCTCTTCTTCACACCTTCGAGATTTACGTTCGCGTCAGAATGCAGATGCAACAGACGCTCCTCGATGCGGCACCGCTCGTCGTACGCGCTGTGGTGACGATCATCACTCAACCCCGGGATCGAATGCATGTCCGTGAACTAGACTCTGCGCTCAAATGCCTACAAGCGTGGATGTCTGTCCTCCGCGGGACGTGAGTATGGCCTTGTGGCAACGCAGGCCGATTGATGAGATTCGTTTCCAGCGATATCACGCCCCTTATCCCCATATTGATCGCCTTGTTGTCCCCTCCAGCGCCGGAGACGGACATTGACCCCGAGGTTTTCTCGCCAGCCTCGGATGCGCTGCAGGAAATCATGACCCGGTCCTCATTGGCTGGTGGTGCCGGCGTCATGACCCTCACGCTCCCGCTGCTCGTTTGGGTTGACACGTGGGGTCCCCGAATACTTCAGTCCAGTATTTCATGTACGTCGCCCGCCCCCGCTCGTACCGTATGTGACGCATTAGGTATTCACCACAGCTGGCGAAGCCTCAGAGCTGTCCCACTCTCTTTGCAAGCTGATCGTGACCCTTGGCGACCATTCGAACGTGTTCTTTGCTTCCAACATCACGTCACGACAGCCGGTAGCAGGTTCTCCGCATACACGGTCGCAGCTCATACAAGGCTTCCTTCGGTTGTTGCTTGGTTACACTGGTTTGCCTGGCTACTTTGGTGTAGACGAAGAGGAGAGCGAGATGACGCTCGGGTTTTGGTATCTCTTCCAGGAATCGCTGTGGAGTGTAGAGTACGAGGGAGAGGAGGATGAGGGAGGCGGTGTCCCGCCGGCAGATGCGGAAGAAAGTAACCGACTGGCCTTGGTGAATGCTGTGTATGTCGAGCTGGTGAAGATCTTGAGGAGCAAGGTGGCGTGGCCACTTCAAAGTATATTGACTGGGTGGCCAAAAGGTGGGTCGTTCGACTTTGGAATGCGAAAACTGCGCTGACATCAGTTCGTATGGGATAGATCAAGTAGACAAGTTTCAGGTGTAAGTGGTGTCCGCCCCCCTTCAAAGGCGGCATCGCTCATCGAATCTAGTTATCGAAGGGACGTGGGCGATACTCTTATCAATGCGTATGTATAGGGTTTCGACGTAGCCGACAAAATTGACAGTTCGCAGATATTATATTCTTCGCAATGACATGATGGGCTATTACTTAAACGATATTCAAGAACGTCTTGCCAATAGACCGCAATCCAATGGATGGGAGGTGAGATGTCCTGCCAATGTTTTTTACAGTTCGAGTTCACTCATTGTTTACTCAGGAAATAGAAGCTACTTTACATTGCATCATGTCCGTCCAAGAGGCAGTGCCCCTTGAAGACAACCAATTCATCGCTCGGTTGTTTGGACCAGATGTACTCGGGTGCCTGCCAACCACGGGTCAAGATAGGATACGACGCACCGCCCTTGGCCTCGCCGGTGAGTTTGATTTTTAGCTTCATTTGACCTCGCAAGGCTCATAAAATATGCCAAGGTACGTATGCGTCATGGTTCACTACCCAGTCCATCGCCAGTACACCCACCTCATCGCCATCTCTTCTCATGAACGTTATTTCATATGTCGTCGCCGCCTTACCCGAGCCGTTGCTCTGTCTGCCTGCCGCAAACGCATTGCGGGACCTCTGTGATGCCAATCGAACCGCTCTAGCGTCGCACATAGGCGCATTTGCAGAGTTGCACGCTGGGTTGACCGGCATTCCTGTGAGTGATGCCATGGTCCGAGATATCTTCGTCTTCTCAGGGTTTCGACCTTCGTACCTCAGGACACGGAGAAGAGCAAAGTGTTGCAGTCGATAGCGAGTGTCATTCAGGCATTGTCACCTGAAGAGGAGATCCCGCCCGTACTCGCGATTGTGGGCCCTGTCGTCGAGAAGCTTGACCAAGCTATACGGTCCTCGTCGCGGGTATGTATTCGTGTTGGTTCGTTTGTGTAGGTCGTTCAAGGTTGTTGGTTCTTCGCTAGCTTCCCGAAGAAGCGCGTGCTGTCGCCATCGTCCAACTTCAAACGCTGTCTGGAGTGGCAAAAGGGCTTACCCGCACGGCAGATTCACTGCTTATTATCGATGAAACGCCTGTAGAGCGTGAGGAAGCGGAACGATTGCGACGGGCGCGCGACGATTACAGGATGGTCAAGCTGCGAGAAGGTTTATATGCAGCGACGAGAAGTACGTTCGAACTATGGTCGACGGATGCGAGCGTGTCCGATGTGAGTTCTCTGTGAGATGTGAGTGACGCGGGTTGACGATTTGTCACATGTAGGCCCTCAGCGAGTTTCTGCGGTCCATCACCTCCTTGCCCAGTGATATCACGCTGTTATCCTTGCCGGCGGGCCCACTTTTAGAGCTGATATGCATCGCTTCTCAAAGACAGCTCACGGCGGTTTGGCTTACGCTGGCGAACATGCTGATCATTCAGCTGGACCCGCCTACGATGTTCACGAATTCGACCCTGAGGACACCACCGAACGTCGAGGGAATGGCGGTCGTGTCGAGCGCGCTACCTGTTCTGTTACAGACGTCGTTGTCGATGCTTGGGCAACAAGGAGCCATGGAATCTGTGAGAAGGGCTCGATCAGATTTGCCAGCATTGATACTGATGCGATTGCAGAATCCAGACATCGTACAGGCCTTCTTTGGCTGCTTGGACAGTGTGAGTTTGTATTTGATCGGCCTTGCCGCCGTATATTGAAGATAACATGGGTGAGGACAGGTGGCAAAACACTTCGTGGCGGTGTTCTACAAACTGCCACCCGGTGCCCTCGATGCGTTGATGCAATGTGCGGTGAGCTCGCTGTCGCTCCAAGAGCGATATTCGCTGGTTGCAACATGCCAATTCCTGGTGCGTCCAAGATCCTCTCAGCGAGGGATCACTGACTGAGCGATAACCCGGTTAGGACACGCTGATTCGGCGCACTGCGGGAAGCGACGACCTTGGCGACGCCAGCACGATTCTCGTTCAAAGGCATGGTCGTACGATCCTCCGTGCGGTTCTGACTGGGTTTGCGGGCGTTTCGCCGAGATCGGCGACGCAGAATCTGATCGAGCTGTTGTCCATGTTCGCGTCGAAATACCCGTCCGAAACGAGGGAGTGGATGAACGAGATACTGTTCAATGTATGTATTGTGAACTGTTTGGTGGTTGGGCTGACTGACGTGTGGTTATTTCAGGAGGGATTCGTGCAGTCCAAGGCGTCCCCAGAGGCGAAGCGGGCATTCGTCAAGGCTGTGGTCGGGTCAGTCATTTACCCGATCCGATCCGCGAGGTGATACTAACCACTGAATTGTAGGTCGAGATCGCCGAAGAGGACGAGGGAGGCTGCGCAGCAGTTTACGCTTATAGCAAGAGGACTAGAGGGTACGAGCTTCGGATATGCGTCCGTTAGTATGTGATTTTGTTGCTGGTGCAATGTCATAATTGGACATAAGACATTCTGTGCAAACCCTTCCTGGCTGTTCAACTTTGCCACATCTCTGTCCTGCCAAGCCATTATCTCATCCCTAGGTATCTTTCCATATTCTGTTGTTATTGGTCCTAGTGCTTCTGATGTCTCCGGGAAATCTAGGTTCCCCACTTGAGGTGGTAGTTACCTTCATCTGGTCACATGTGGCATTGTCAACAATCATGTCAGGGACCCTGTGGATGGTATAGTGGGTATGCACCTGTGTAATCTGTATTCCAGGGAGCACTATGAGTATGCTTTTCTTGGTAAAACAATGCATTTTGCTTCTACTTGCATTTCAGAAATTCATTCTTTTCTGACTAGATTGTCTCATACAGCATGATTGCATGATAGACATCTTCTCCTGCTTGTTCCCATTTAGCACAATCCTGTGTTTCATACTGTGTATACTATCCAGTAGTGTTAAATTCATATGTACTGTATACACTAACAAACTTATGTATGTTCAAGCTATTGGTACAATCATCACTATCCATAAATCAAATGCTGTGTGCACACCCTCAGGCTTCAAGTTGCTTTCCCTTCACCTTGTGTTAATGCACTAGCCTGTGAAAGGAGAATACGAATGATAATAGAAAGGACTCTTTCAATATCTGACATATTTCCCTGAAGTCCAATATCCTCTTGTGAGGATATCAGCAGTTGAGGGGAGTTTGATGGGCCAGACCAGCAAAGGAATTGCCACTCTTTACCAGTGGTCACAATACCATAGACTATGTTGGCCTGTGACCCACTGGTGGGTGACTCTATTAGCTGCTGGGACTTGTGGTTCCTCTAATAACCATAGTCAACAGCCAAAATAAGTAATTGTAGTTGGATTAATGATGTTTTCATACCTCTGATGCAGAGTGTAGCTGCACAATATTTTGTGCAATACCCTTTCTCAAGCCCATTGCTCTGGTGATGACAACTGCAATGTGTAGATAGCTTAAATGGACTCCAATGCTGTAGTCCACACAACCAAAACCATGAGACCCATCAAGCTCTTCATCAACAGTCAGCTGTATCATTGGATACTGCAACTTGACCTTATGAATAGCAGTAATCAAGAATGGATCAATAAAAAATCTTGCTATGGCTTTATTGGTAGGAATAGATTGATTGAATATAAAAGGGACATTTCTGAAGTTCCTGCAAAAGTCTTGAAGTTCTACATCATCAATGACTTTATCAGTTCCTAGTAAGGCATCTGTAGATAGGCAGTTGATAAAACAACTTGTTGGTGGACATCAATACTCATAAGAAAAAGCAATCACCTGGATCAAGCCTGGGAATACTAGAAATTGACCAATATTGACCCAACAAGATTTGCTGAAGGACATCTGCTATCTCCCAGTCATTGTAGGCATGTTTCCCTATAAGAGTTGAGATGTGAATGTTTTATAAACCATCAACAAAATCAAACATACCTTGGATCTTGACAAATAGGTCTAAGTAAATGAAATTCTTAGATCCTGGCTTATCAATTGACTTCTTCAACAAGGTATTGAACCTGAGCTCTTCATCAATTATTTGCATCTGGCCATCTGTTGGGCCCTTGTGAAGAAAATGAAATTGATCTTTCTGATCTTGTAATTGCCAGAGTCTCTTTTGTGCCACACTAAGAAGTTCATACCATGCTCCAGTGGTATGATGGACATATATCTGTTGAGCTTCATCCACACCAGTAACATATAGCAAGTTGATGCCAACAATAACTAAATAAATTACAATGTGAATGAGTGAGATACACCATAATGTCACAAGGGAAAGAAACATACAAATATGGCTTGAGAGTGGGTAGCGCACAACAAGGGGCTTCTCAAATGATGTCTTCACTGTTTCAAGTGGGGTATCTCTGGGACCAATACAAGTGAGATGGTCACTAGCAAGGAACTGCATTTGAGGAGCACGAAGACCTTCTAGCACAGCAATGTGGCTGGGAAGAGCCTGAGCAAGATCATCCAGCATTGCTGCTGATGGAAGAATAAGGTCAATCTGTTGGGGGCAGCCACCCTCCAACAGAATCCAAAGAGTGTATGTTTGGTCCATGATGAAAAATGAGATAGGAGCAATGCCAGCATTGTGGCTGAGGTCATGTGGCTTGAATTGTGGCTGACCCCAGCCACTATCCCCTTCTGCATGCTTTTCACACCTCTCATCTCCTCATCCCCTTCCTCAGGCTTGCACAATCAGTGCTTGTTTGAGCTCATCTCTCATTTTGCTATCCTCCTTCCAACTTCTGATCTCACCCCACACTTACTAGGTCCAATAGCTTTGCAAGGCTCCATCAACATTTGCCAGTGCTTGAGCTGTAGTACTACATCAAACTCATCATCCTGATGTACAATTATATGATGGATCTGTTCTAGGATTTGATGGTGTTGTTCAAAGGTGGTACAGAGGATGGTAGGATGTATGTCTGTCCTTTTGCTGTCTGATATCTATTATACCTTCATGTCCCAGGCCCCATTCTGATGCCACAGTACTTTGTGTTTATCAACAGCTCCTCATAACAACCAATGGTAGCAGTGTGCTTGACCTGTGCCCCTTTACCTGTGATTGTGTTGTGACTGATCTTAGTGCCACCCCTTCCAAAGCCCAACAAGAAGCCCATGCATGTGCAGCATGTCCAATAGCACACAGAGATACCATCACCACTACAGCTTCATGACCCTGGTGAGACCTATCACGAGCTATGGGTCAACCATAGTAACTGCACATTAACCACCACAATGTGTTAGGACACACCTGAGGTCTTGATATTTGACAGTGGTTACTTGAAACCACTGACAGTCATCAGCATTGGCAATATGATTGTTTGAGTAATCCTGTATCCTCTGGGTTCCCTTTTTGTGCTCGAAGACATCACGTTGACTGTTGAAGATTTCGAGGCTGTTTGGAAAGGTGTGCCTGTGTAGATTAACATTGTTCACAACAGAGCGGGTGACAAGGACGCCGTTTGTCAAGAGAAGATCATGGTTGAGGTTGTTACACTCATCCCTCCAGCTGATACACCAATACTACGGGAGTGCAAGGGTCACAAATATATCACTACGCAAAGTACAAAGGAAATCTTGCTGCATAATGGCAATCCGCATCCGCTGTGAACAGACGTTATATCTGATAGGTGAGGCTAAACGTCATGGCGGACCTGATTCCCCGTAATTGTTTCTGTCTAGTGTCGTAATAGTGTGAAAGCTCTCCAGGCTCTGGAGGAAGTCTGGGTCACGCAAGGACATTGCTTTGGTGTAATCGCATCTGCAATTATTTTGGTCTACACGAGAGGAACTGGTGAGTATATATACGCGGAGTTGCCAATGAAATCACACACTATGGTAACAGCTTCCATTGAGAGGAATGCGGATGATCGTGTTTTCGCGGGTTCCGATCATGAGCAAAGGCGTGTCGGGGGTAACCTCAAGCAGGCCATTGACGGCTTGGAAGCCCCGAAGCGTAGGGTGTAAGGAAAGTGTTAAAAATGAAACGTGGCTAGAAATGTATTCGCTCACCAGTGTATGGTCAAGAGTGCATGGTTTGCCGCCGCGCTGTGTCCCAGTGTAGTGACTGACGGACACACCTCACACCCGCGACCTTGAGGGCACAAAGGCTCTCGAGTACGATGCAGCCGTTGAATTGACACTATCGATCGCTTCGCATATCCTATGCAACGCTGTCGACGTGCCGATGTTAGGATCTGTCTTGCACATGTCGTTATCGATGGATCCAACAAGCCCGACAGCGCGAAGATGGCCGCGTTTGGGGAGCTGTTCTGCGGTGATCATACCCTGGAATGGAGGGACTCGAGGTGGAATATATCGACTCCAGTGAGGGAATCGTCACCACCAGACGACGAGCGCGTCGATGCCTTCCCGGATGTCGTTGTATACGGCGAATGGATGTCCTTCCAGTGTGTTGGAGGCATTTGAACAGGGGATTCCGATCAGCGTACCATCCTGAGTGCGGTTTAACTCAGGCCACGTTAAGCGTCGATTGTAACGTACCTCTGTAAGCCAGCCACGGATGTCATCAAACCCGACGCGAACGATATAACGACACTTGAGGGAGCGATAACCTGGAGGAACCGGTACGAAGGAGGCCACCGTCGCCAAAGCCCAGGCTGGAGTGGAAGTCCCCGTGCACACGTCGGACCGTGTCGGGATCTACGAGGGGCTCGTTGTATTAGGTGTTCCCACTACCGACTCGGGGGCGTCCCTCATGGCCCTCGCGGATAAATCCTTGCGGTGAGCTTCAATTATGGAGACGCGCAAGAGACATCAAGATGAGACTTACCTGAGGATACCGACCCTGACGGCGGCGCGCACTACGGCGTTCACACCTGTGCTGTTGCTGCCGGACGTGAGGACTCCGAACTTCATGTGAGGCAATAAATGAACGTTCACTAAATCGACAAGTGCTTACATAAGCATGACTTGGCGTTCAGCATAGTGTATCACAACGGGGCATCGCTGCCGTCCGGGCTGGCGCCAAACCATTTCGTTGTACATATAGTGGGGCTGAACAAAGTCGGACCCTATCGATTTATCCCACATACACGAAGTGGTCAAAATGCATATGGTATGTTCCTTTTCTATAACCCGCCCAATGAAAGTGCTCATGCACGGCAAATGGGACATACACGTACACATATCATACAGCCTCAGGAGACTAGTCTATCTAACAACACGAATCTGGTGCGCGAATACCGAGCACTAGTCGGTGCTAGTGAGCGCCATTCCCACCGTCATCTCTGTGTGGGGGAGAGCTGACACTGGAATCTATCTTTAAAGGTACAGAAGCAGCGCAAGGATGCAATTCCGGTCCAGATTGTGAAGACGCCAAACTTATTTATTTGTCCGCTTCATAATCTAGTACGTGCGGTATCCCCCCATTTGATATATTCTCAGACAATGGAAACGAAATGTCTGGAGAGCGTGTCTGACAAGCTTTGTTGCTATCAAGCAGACGCACCGACTGTCTCTTGTAAATACGGAGAGAAAAGTGAGGCGGTGCTTCAGTCGGTGAGCGGACCACCGGTAGTAGACACGAGGTGTTGGATCACCCACCTTCGTGGTTGCAGCGCGTTCGGCCCTGCCGTCACCAGCATTCCACATGGAATGCTTGTCCACTATGTCATAACACTCTCAAAGTATATAGTGTTGAACTTGGTTTCCGTGCTTTCGTCTTTCTGTTCCCCTTCCTTCTGCAACGATACATCTATTTTCTGATGGAAAATAGACCTGTGTGGGTTCGGTTGGAAGGGATGCTGATTCTACAAAGTTCAACCTCGCATTGCCATTCTCGGCACCGATACTGGACGATGTCGCCCAGGCTCTTCGGGCTCAAATAGCAGTACTCAACGACCTTCGTTCATCCGAGTTACAGCTACTCACCAGCGACAACCTTACCAAGCTTGCTAGAGACAAGCCACTGGAGGAGGTGCCAACATCAGCTGAAGCGCCGCTCATCGTGCGCTACCCATTATCAAAGAGTACCAGTGCGTCTTCAAGTTTCTTTCCTCTTTCATTATTTCCTATTTCCTGTAGTTGTAGTCACTGTCCGTTTTGCAAACCATGGATACTGCAACGTTACGATTCCACATTCATCAGGGGCATGGCTTAAGCTCCTTGATATGACACGAGAGAAGTTCCCCACCTTGCGGAATTGCCAGCTTCCGCTTGAATTCCTCAACAAAGGAACGCCGCCGATAATCGGTGAAGAGTCTTGTTTCAATACGCTCGTAATGAATACCAAGGCAGAATCTGCCGGGGGGTTGGTGGTTCATCTAAATCTGACCGTGAGAGTTGCAGGTATGTTCAAGTTGGTACTTTCTCGGGAACATTCTCACTGGCGTCATTTTAGGTAGATTAGCATATGGAGAATGGACGGCAGACAACGTCCTGCAGAAGATCCTACTAGACCGATATAGGTCGGTCACAAGTATTCCCAAGTTTGATACAGGTAACATTTTTCCTTACGGACGCTGCTATTGCTATTGACTGTCTCCTCAAAGATACCATACTAGGAGGTCGCAATGTGATCGACAACAAAGAGTTTCTACCCTTCTTTGAAACGCTCAGATGGACATCGTCCGTATTCGGTCACGATTTTACTGTAAACGAAGCCACTGCAAGAAACTTGATCAATGCGTTTATGGTCGCCGCCGTTCACAAAGTGAAGGCACAGTATCCGTCAGTAAAGCTTGCCGTCGAAGAAGAATTTTCTGGGTCTCGCGGGTATGGTCGAGTGGACTACATGCTCTCTTGCGGAGATCTTGCAGTCGCCATTACTGAAGCGAAGGCGACCAACGTCAGCAAAGGTATTTTACAAAACATTGTGCAACTGCACACCGCATCAGAGGTATGAAGCTTCTCTGACCTTGTTTTGATTGTGTCAATCATTCTTGGACTACTAGCAACGCCAGCGGATGAGGGAAGCTGGCCCCAATACAATCTACGGAATTGTCTCCACTGGGACGGTCTGGCGATTCTTGCGTTGGACCGGTCCTCCGGAATCCCCCCACTTACAGTTGTCCTTGCCAGAGACGACTCAACTCCAAGGGGAAATGGTAGGCGTAGGAAGGGTTCTCTCAATAATTGTTCGTATTCTTCTGGAACAAGCCAGCCGGTTGACACAAGAATGGGATGAAAACTCGGAGCCGGCATCCAAGCGCGCGCGCCATAACTAGGGCTCACAAATTGTCTTGAAACTCGATTAGTAATGTTGTACTGTACTATGTATCCCTCAGTGTATGAGAGTCTTGAACTCAGACAGTTGTATGCCAGTCGCGTCGAACAGGGAGACCACGTCTATAACTCTGAACAGAGGGACAATTTATCTCGCCCATGATATCACGCTATTCCCTCTACTAGCGGGCTCACTTCCGGGGGCCGCACGGTGTGTACTGCCTCTATCAAAAGACAGCTTACGACGGTATCTGACCATTTAACTGGGTACGTTCATGATTTTCCTATTACAGGCATCGTTGCCGATGCTTGGGCAACAAGGTGCCATGGGATCTGTGAGAACGGCTCCAGTGTTGATACTGACGCAATTCCAGAATCCGGACATTGTACAAGCCTTTAATTGGATGCTTGGACAAAGTGAGTTTGCATTTGACCGACCTTGCAAAGCCGCCGCACATTAAAGACATGGGCGAGGACAGGACTCTACAAACCAAACGTTCACAACACATACATTGAACAGCTTCTCGTTCATCCACTCCCTCGCTTCAGATGGGTATTTCGATGCAAACATGGACAAAAGCTCAATGACGTTCTGCGTCGCCGATCTTGGCGCAACGCCCGCCGGTCAGAACCGCCCGGAGGATTGGTTGACCATGCCCTTGAATGAGAACCGTGCTGGTGTCATCGATTCCAGCAGAGCGCTGAACCAGAGGTGTCCTAACCAGGTTATTGCTCGGCCAATAATCCTTCGCCGGTGGGATCTTGAACGCACTGGGAACTAGCATGTTGCAGCTAGCGAATATCGCCCTTGCAGCGATAGGGAGCTCACCACACGTTGCACCAATGCATCGAGGCCGTAGGGTGACAGCCAACTCCGGGTGTGCCATGTTTTGGCGGTCGCGCTGACTGACACGCGGTATTTCAGGAGGGACTCGTGCAGTCCAAGGCTACCCCAGCGGCCAAATGGGCATCCGTCGGGGCTGTTTGGGTGGAAGGTACGAGCTTCGGATACGCATCCGTTGATATGTAATCGCAATGTCATCATGCAGCGCGTGGAGTTTTGTGGCGGTGAGAGGCGGTGTGCATTGTCGGACTTGTCGGTCTAAGATGAGTGCTCACAATTCGCGTGTGGAAGCGAGTGTGGCGCCCACGGGGAGGGTGCCTAACGACATGTTAGTCCCACTGTGAGTGAACACACGGGACCCGAACGCGATCGGCAACAGAGCGGCCGACTCGGAGGGCTCTCTCAACGAATGCCGAATCCAGCCGGTGAGCGGAGGTAAAATTTATAAATAGGTAAATGTGATTGGCTCAGCGGCTAATTAAATCACAAGGATAAAATGGGCTTTCGGACGGAAATAGCCGGAAGAGTCTTTTTCTCTTTTGAAAGTTGTGGCCCTCTCGTCATCATCATAACCGACTTTGTTTGTCGTCGTCGACGCTTTCAACGACGATGCTCACCATCACTCCAAGAGCTCGTCATGCTCTCCGCTCCGTGCGCCGCCTCGCTGCTGGCATGGCCACAGTTACCCCGCGCATCGGCGATACAAAGGTTCCCATGTCGCTCCTCGAAAAAGGCGCGTACATCAACTACCAGCGTATCGAGGACAACCTTGCCATCGTTCGCGAAAGGTGAATCAAGACCTTCATCCTGTCTCGGACGAACGTTTCTCATCCACGTTAGGTTACGTCGCCCATTAACACTGTCGGAGAAGATCGTCTACGGCCATTTGGATGATCCTCACAACCAAGACATCGTCCGAGGTGTCTCTTACCTTAAACTTCGTCCCGACGTACGTCAACTTCCCCGTTCTGACAACACTCTTGGTTCGCTCAACCGTCATCGTTCCAGCGTGTGGCCTGCCAGGATGCAACCGCTCAAGTAGGCCCATTGCCATGTTACGGTCCGATATCCGCTTATGTAATCTAGATGGCACTCTTGCAATTCATGTCGGCAGGCATGGATACTGCTGCTGTCCCCACCACCGTCCACTGTGACCACTTGATCGAGGCCCAAGTGGGTGGTGTCAAGGACTTGGCGCGCGCAGTCGATATCAACAAGGAGGTCTATGATTTCTTGGCGACAGCCACCGCCAAGGCGAGTTGGTTCCTTTTCCATTCACTCGTGTATAACAGGTCTCATTTGGGAATTCGCTCTAGTATGGACTTGGCTTCTGGAAACCAGGTTCTGGTATCATTCACCAGATCATTTTGGAGAACTACGCGTTCCCTGGTGGGCTTATGATCGGTACAGACTCACACACGCCAAATGCCGGGGGTCTCGGAATGGTCGCGTGTGGTGTTGGTGGTGCTGATGCTGTCGATGTGATGGCTGGTATTCCTTGGGAACTCAAATGCCCCAAGGTTATCGGTGTCAACTTGACTGGCAAGATTGGCGGATGGACAACTCCTAAAGGTGGGTTTGTCTCGCCGGTTTTTGCCTCGGTTGCTCATGGTGTTTTTGTCAAGATGTCATCCTCAAGGTTGCTGGCATCCTCACTGTCAAGGGTGGAACTGGTGCTATCGTCGAATACCGTGGTTCTGGTGTCGAGTCACTCTCTTGCACCGGCATGGCCACCATTTGTAACATGGGTGCTGAAATTGGTGCTACTACCTCACTCTTCCCCTTCAACAACCGCATGGTCGATTACTTGAATGCCACCAAGCGTTCAGAGATTGCCCAATATGCTCAACGCTTCGCACACAATTTGCAGGCTGACGAGGGTGCAGAGTACGACCAGGTCATCGACATTGTGCGTGTTATTCTCATATCTGTCGTCAATTCTAACCATTCTACGATAGAACTTGTCTGAGCTCGAGCCCCACATCAACGGTCCCTTCACGCCTGATCTTGCGACGCCTCTCTCCAAGTTCGCTGCAGAGGTTAAAAAGAACAACTGGCCCCAGGAACTCAAGGTCGCTCTCATTGGTTCTTGCACCAACTCTTCATACGAAGACATGTCCCGCTCTGCTTCGATCGCCAACGAAGCTTCTGCACACGGTCTTCAAATTAAGAGCAAGTTCACGATCACGCCAGGTTCCGAGCAAATTCGTGCTACCATCGAGCGTGACGGTCAAATGGGTGCTTTCGAGAAGGTTGGCGGTCTTGTTCTTGCGAACGCCTGCGGTCCTTGCATCGGTCAATGGGACAGACAGGACGTCAAGAAGGGAGAGGTTAACTCTAGTGAGTCGCTTCCTCGAATTGGTTGGGGGTTCTTCTAACATCTCCAAGTTATCACTTCTTACAATCGTAACTTCACTGGTCGTAACGATGCCAACCCCGCCACCCACGCCTTCGTCGCGTCTCCCGATATCGTGACTGCCATGGCCTTTGCTGGTGACCTCACCTTCAACCCCGTCACCGACTCCGTCACCGGCGCTGACGGCAAGCCATTCAAGTTCTCGGACCCCTCTGGCAACGAGCTTCCTCCCCGTGGATACGACCCTGGTCAGGACACTTTCCAACCTCCCCCTGAAGACCGCGCTGCCGTTTCCGTCGCCGTCAGCCCCACCAGTGACCGTCTCCAACTCCTTCAGCCTTTCACACCATGGGATGGCAAGACCCCTACTGATGTCCCTGTTTTGATCAAGGTCAAGGGTAAATGCAGTAAGTGAGCTATTTTTTGCAATTGAAATCGATAAACTCAACCAATGACTGACAGCAACGGACCACATTTCTGCTGGTGGACCCTGGCTCAAGTATCGTGGGCACCTCCAAAATATTTCCCGTCAGTTGTAATTGTTGGCTTATTGGAAAACTATCCTTATGTTATTTCAGAGAACATGTTGATCGGTGCCATCAACTCGGAGAATGGGGAGGCCAACAATGTCAAGAACTTGATCACTGGTGAATACGACGGTGTCCCTCAAACTGCTGCTTACTACCGTGACCACGGCATCAAATGGGTTGTTATTGGCGACCACAATTACGGTGAAGGTTCCTCCCGTGAACACGCTGCTCTCGAGCCCCGTTTCCTCGGTGGTCTTGCTATCATTGTCCGCTCCTTTGCTCGTATTCACGAGACCAACTTGAAGAAGCAGGGTATGCTTGCTCTGACGTTCGTCAACCCTGAGGACTACGAGAAGATGCAACCCTCCGACAAGGTGGACATTCTCGGTCTCGAGTCGTTCGCTCCCGGCAAGAACTTGACCCTCGTCGCCAACCACGTCGATGGTACCAAGGATGTCAGTACTCGGAATGATATAGTGCGAATCTGACATTGACGTCTTCGTTTTAGGAAATTCCTCTCGCTCACTCGTTCAATGAAGGCCAGATTGCATGGTTCAAAGCTGGTTCGGCACTCAACTTGGTTAGTCGTGAATTAACCTCCCACTGTCCCTGACTACTGACATTATTTTCTCGATTCAGATGGCCGCAAAGGCACAGCAATAGATGGATAGACTGGGTTTGTAGATAATGCGATATCGCGATAACCCGCCACACGCTCTCTCTTAACTATTTTTTCCACTGACGGGTCTACACCGCGGGCTCTTGTCGCATGACGTCTCTGTATCTCTCTTTTTCCTCTACCTGAGATTCATCTTTCAACCATCTCTGCACGCTGATCAGCCATGTTTGTCTATACGCTATGTAATATCACGCTGGATGACTTTTTTTCAATAAAAGGTATTGTTATCACAGATGCCGCATGATCGTAGTAAGGTTGCATGTAGGGTAACTTTGGTATGAATATGTGGAGTGCCCTAACTATTTTAGATTTAAGGTGACGATCGCCCCTGGACCTGGGAGGTCTGCCACGACTCGACGTCTGACTTGTTCGCCGCCGTATCAGGCTGGACGCAATGGAAGTCAGCCTCGACGAACGCCGCCGACGCAGCTAAGGGGGGGCACGCACGTCATGCACGCGTATAGGTGCATCCCCTTCTTCCGAGACAGTCGAGAGGTTCGGATGACGCGCGAATTGGAGGGGCACGACGGCGTGCAGTTCGATGGCGGTGTTCGGGACGTCGTCGTACACGCTCGCGGCGGCGTTTCGGATGTTGAGTCTGTCGTGCGAACCGAGTCGGGTGAGCGAGAGACGGGGAGGGGGGGAGGACATGAGAGCGGTGACGCACGATGCGAGGAGCGCGTTGGCGTAGACTGGACGTGCGTGTTCAGGTGTTCGGGCGTCAGTATCTGGGATCTGAGAGAGGTGCGCGCAAGAACGCACGTCGTGTTTGGACGAGGATGGCGCTCAAGAACGCGAGGCTTTGCGGGAGCGCCAACGTCTAGGGTGGGGGAGGCGTCCGTGCCGCGTGACGCGCGCATCGAAACAGACGGGGAGGGAAGGGGACGTACGAGTATGAGTGCGATCACGTCGACGAGCCTATCGTCAGAATACGGTACGCATCAAACATCCAACGGGCCAAGACAATAGAACACGAGAACGGTACGTACACCGTCAGGGCGCCGGTGGCGACGGAAAACATGATCAAGCGGTTCAAGAGGAGATTGATCCGACGCGGACCATGTCGCCGCGTCGGCTGATAGGTGTCCGTCCAGGACTTGAACCTGCTAAGGTGGTACGCCATCGCGCAGGCCGAGAAGGCGTCGCCGCTGATAAAAAGAATGTTTCCGGCGACGAGGAGCTTTTGGGAGGTGTGAAGGTAACTTTGCCACGTCGGCCCTAGAACGCTGCATGGGTTTGGAGGACGTTTCAGATAACGTAATGGAAGTGAGGAACGGGTGGTTGTACCTCAGTATAGTGGCAATGATACTGAGGCCTGCCGAAAACGGGGATCAAGATGGTTCGAAGGATCGGAAGTCATTCTGCCACTGACCTGTTCGTGATATGGAGATCGCACACTACAGAATTCGGGTCCGGAGACAGTCACAGAGACGGAGTCAAAGGACGTACCATTAAGATGACGATCCACACCCTTTGTGTGACTGAAAATGCATTAGACCTTTGGAAATCTATCCGCCAGCGAACAGATGGACTGACACAGCCATACCCGCCAAGTAAAGTACCTGTAAGAATTCCAAGGTAAAACACGTCTCGTAAGGCATTCGATCAAGCCTCACAGGTAGACATAGAAGTCGATAAGGAGCTTGCACGAGTCAGCAAGCGAATGCTAGCATAAAGGAAGAGGCTCACCCCGAAAATGTAAGTCCACTTGTACCCAACGATGTATAATCACTGGGTCTTGGAAAAAGTACGATAATCTGACGAAGCACTTACAGTAAATGGCCTTGTGTGGAAGCAGTGGAGTGTTAGGAATCGGATGTCACCTCGAGTCAAGAGAGTTAGAACGACGAACCAAGTAGCCGATCCCAACGCTCGTATGTTGCCATATTGCACGATCAGGTAATCGTCCATGACCCACATGGACATGCCAGCATGAACCGTCTCCAGGGCACTGTCAACGAGATGACATGAGCACGGAACGAGTAGAACAACAACAACAATAAAGGACTACTCACACTAGGAGCGCAACCTAGGTCGGGTGAAGGTCAACATCGCTCTAGATGCAGGTTTCCCAACATGGCATAGCGGGATCAAACATACCGTTATCTTGAGTCTCCACCCGTCGCGTTCGTACGTCCGGAAGTAAAAGAATGCTTGCACGCAAGTAACCCCATATAGGCTGTCCACCAAAAGGCGATACGAAATGCGCATGTGTGAGAAAACCCAAGAACTGGGCAATGCGGAGCAAAGAAAGGTGACACTTGCGCTAATCCGAGGAACGTGCCAATGAGAGGTCCCCTGGCGAGAGAAATTGCCGATACGGTCTGTGTACTAGTAGACATGGCGGGACAGGGGACGGGCTTGATGGAGTGGTTAGGGTTTTGTGGTCAGGATTTTGTGGTCTGGGCATGCACTTAGGATGATGATGTACGGGTTGTGCATGCAGTGGTAGGGCAGGCACATGGCAGAGAGAAAGGGCGATATGACCGTGTCGGCGATCAATTTATCGCAGGCTAAATCAGGTCATCGGCGCTGGGTAGGTCGGCTGTGCTGTGGGTTGACAGCCTGAGACTGAGGCCTTTCAATTCGGAATGGGAAAGACAGAAACAGCCGACATCTTGTATACGAGACATTGGAGGTTGGAAGCAATCCATTATCCTTCCTAGACGCTCTGCAATGAGATACCGAGTTCGATAAAGTTAGTAGCTTTATGATATCACCGCACGCACACAAGCAAGTTATACCCGAGACTGGGCTGTAAGCCATCAGTGAACGCCGCTGGCACTCCGGCACCTTGCTTGCAAACGAGTCTTATTTGCGAAGTAAGGCCGCTACTGCAGCAGAACTATTTATACTTCTTTATTGTTATTTACTTATGTACACGAGCCGTAACATATGACCTAAGTTGTAAGCAAGGTGACCTTTACGTCTTGAAATTTGGGATTTGAAATACTGAACAACATGATTCATATGAGGTCTTGTGTATGGACCTTCGTCTCACAAGCCTCACCCGTTTCCCACAGGAACCGGTCAGTGTTGGTAGATCGAACGCTTTAACCCCCTTCAAAATGGCCGGTAAACTTGAAGGTCGGCATTCCACTGACCCCCTTCTCCCCGGACCGCTGCGTGTATGGAAGCCTCTGTTGACGGCATCGAAGGCCGTTCTCACCCAGAATCAATAACTGAACACTTTGAGGATATTGTCCAACGACACCGACATTTGCAGATGCTATCAGCATCTTCAGATCACCCGAATATGCGACGACAGATGGCCCACTCCTGCCTGTACAAAATCAGATTAATCAACACGGCCCCCTCAAGCACGAGCTCTGGTTGGTCGACTGACGAAGTTCTTTTGTGTTGGTGTCCGATCGACAATGTCACATACTGGTCGACTGTGTTTGTTACACCGCGTCAACTCACTCTGGAGTTCAAGTGCAGTGAAAGAGTTCACGAAAGGTACGTATAAACGCGACATACATTTAAAAAGCGAGACCTTCCTGGAATCGAACTGAAGTCCTACCTGACCCTAACGTCCGACTAGCGCCCCTAGACGGAACAGAAATCAAGACTAGTGTAAGCCCACTGGCATACAGTCACGTATACCTACCGCCGGTCCTCGTAGAGATACGGTAGTAGTCCTTGTCCCGTACCTCGTAGTTCCCCGTATAGAACGTGGTCCTGTTCTTTCGCGTCCGCCGTTCTCAGTGTTTCCACCGTTGGCCACGGTCGGCTTCCAACTAGCCCCATAGTAGCCGAGGATGAAACCTTGAGTACGTATGCAGATGTACCACTCTCTCTCTCGATAGAGACGCGAATTGGGGGGCAACGACGACATGGACTGGGACGGGCGTGCCCTGCGTCATCAAGGTTCCTGTGGCGTTGCGGATATCGGGTCTGTTGCGTGCGTGTGGTTAGTGACGCGCGAGCGAGGGGAGGAGTAGAAGAAAGTAGAAAAGGAGAGCCGGAATGATACCTCACAATGAGCAGCGAGTTGGCATCATTTGGTAGATGAGGCCCATCAGAAATCATTTCATTTCTACTTTTAAGCGAGTTGGTCGGTTTTGCGTGGCCACAACCTTAGTAGTATAGGACACACTACTGAGACTAGCATGGACGTGACAATCCACACGTCCTTTCAAATGACTGAAAACATACATGAAACCCTTCTAAAATTACACAAGTGAAAGGTGGGCTTACAATCGATCGACGCTGGAATGCGAGCGAAAAGGGGCCGACCCGAAGAAAGTTTTTGGTTTGATTCACTGAGGTCGCCACCAGCAATGTACCGAGGACCAACCCTTTTACGACAACAGTTCTGGGTTGAAGTCATGATCTGTGTCGGCAGACTCGCTTCACTGGTAGGGCGTATAAAAATGTCACTGGGCTAACGCTGAATGGCCCTAGTAGGTGCGGCAACTCACTCATCACGAAAAGTGCGAGTATCTTATATACCCCTTATATGGTAGCCCAGTAGCATAGATTCTATAATTGATTACAAAGGTATGCACCAATGGCAATCCGTGTCGTGCCAGTGTGAATGTGCCAACAG
>JBBPMU010000128.1:0-48647 GCA_038090475.1 Wakefieldia striispora | reverse complement strand
CGATATGCAGCCTGGAAGTCAAGGTTTGCGTCGCGGATGGCTTGCACGTAACCATGTTCTGATCATCACGAAATGAGAGATCAGTCCAAGACGTCTGATTGTCCACGTTTCTCCAACCACGTCATCAACGTCCTCATCTTGAGCACCGACAGAACCCGTCCTTTGCCGCCCACGACACGTTCAATCTCGTCCACGGTACTGCCGTCGTCTTTTCCTCTTTCTTCCCGGTCCAGCAGCTGAATCACACCCACCACCTCCCCACCACCTGCCTGGATCGCCTCGATAGCCAGCCTCACAGCCGTCCCAGCGGTCATGACGTCATCCAAAATGAGCACCTTCTTCCCCTGCACGGGCGTCCCGACGAGCTTCCCGCCCTCACCATGATCCTTGACCTCCTTGCGATCGTACGCGAACCCATACGACCGCCCATACTTGGCGCTCAACACCAGCGACGTACAAGCCGCGAGGGCGATCGCCTTGTACGCCGGCCCGAAAAGGACGTCGAACGCAGGCACGCGGGCGTTGTCGAGCGCATCGACGATCGTCGCTGCGTACGCGTTGGCGATCGTGTCGAGGATCGGGCCGCTGCTCATGAGACCGGCATTGAAAAAGTAGGGTGAGATCCTGAACGGCGCTAGGGCATCAACATTCAGGCTGTGCGATCGGATGATGAGAAGCGCGTACCGTCCTGATTTGAGAGTGAACTGGCCAAACTTGAGTGCGCCGACTTGTTCGGCTTGGACAAGGAGCTCTGACTGATAGGTCTGTAGCCCGTCAATGGACATGGTGGTAGCAGTGGGCATTCCACATATGCTTTTTTTTTTCGGCTTTCTGATTATCCTTTTTTGTCAATCTACCCCGGGGCCCTAGACGGACGCCAGTCACTTATGTAAGACACTCGAACGCATGCAAACAGCAAACTTGCAAAGAGCCAAAGCGAGACGCATGATCACGATGGATTCCACGCCTTGAGACCCCGCAAAAGCAATCGATTATGTGCAAATGGTAATAAGATATCCTAGAACAATTCCTCCTCCTCCGGTTTCCAGTTTTTGGCCATATCCCAATAGCCTGCCAGCTTGTGTCCGAGTGCTTCCTTCGCGGCTCCATCCGTTGGGCAGCTCTTCGGCTTGAAACTGTTGAACGCCCGCTCTCGCAGCAGACCCTCCCAGACGAGGTGACATGCATTGTCTTCCAGCGACGTTACTCCCCCACCCTCGCCATTCGCAACCTCGTCGGCCTTCCCTTTCCCCTTCCCCTCCGCGCCTTCCTCGTCGCCCTCCTCGATTTCAACCTCTTCTCCTCCACGGGGACGCGCTGCCTCCGTCCAGGCAATGCGATGGAGCATCAAGCGTTTGTATTGTCGTATAAACTTCTCTGCGCCTTCAATATAGACCATGCTGAACGTAGGGTTGAAGATACACAGCCCCGTCAAATTCATCTGTTCGGCGTTCTTCCGAACCTTGAAGCGGTGAGCGGGATCCGACAGGGTCTTGACCCTTAATTACGGATACGTCTCAGAGGAAAGCAAACGGTGTCGAAGTATGAACTTACTTGAACACGGCACCACAAATCCCTTTCTTTTCCTCTTCCAGCTTCTTGTTCTCGACCTTTTCACGACGCTGCTCGTCGTTAAGCTTGCGCTCGGCATTCATCTTTTCGTGCCCATGCTTCCTCATAGCAACTTCACGGCGTACACGGGCCTCGACTCGTGTTGGATCTTGAACCGCGTCCGAGGTCAGAACCTTCATCAAGTTGGCAAGTCGAACTACAAAACATGAGCATTACGTCGGGTGGGTCGCACTGTGCCACATACCTTTGGGCGCATCGGGGGGAATAAGACCCATTCGAATGCGGTCGCGTTTATCTTGCAGTTCCGCTTGTCGGCGTTGTTTCCTCATCTTCTTTTGCTCCTGTGGATGGGATTAGAGATAGAATAAAAAACATAAATGGTAACGTGCCTTGGTAGTCAACTTAAGCGGCTTGAGGCCGACCTTGTTCTTGTCTCCAGGAGCAGGAATCGGAATGGGGTGTTGGATATAAAGCGTAACCGGAGAGTCCTGAGTGCGTATGTTGAGGTTGTCGAAACCAAAAGCAAGGTCGTCGTAAGTCTTGCTCGGAAGCAAGGCGGCATCCCACCACTCCACGTCCGGAGGTGGCTCACGCTACGGACAAGGTCAGCTGCGCCTAGTTCACAACGAAGATACCTACCTTGATATTCTTTTCGAGGGTCTCAAATTCCGAGTCTAGCCCAGCTTTACGGGCGCTCTCAGCGATACGTTGCTTCAACGCCTCCAGTTGATTCTCTTGTCGCATCTGGTTGCCAAGTTGGACGTACTTGCCCTTTGGATTGAACCTGAACGAACGACCGGTTCGCTCCTTTGGAGCACCCTCGAACCCGCTATCCTTCACGGCTGAAGGTCCAGAGGAGTAAGGGTTGGCTTTAACTTCTGCAATGGGAACCGGGGTTGGAGCCGGGGGAGGAGTAGGGACATTACGGATGTTCGCCTGATATCCAAGGTGGGTATAGGATACATAAGTCAGGAAACCCGACTCACCTTAATGGAGGCGAACTTGGGTTGCATGGGCTTGTATTTGTCCTTCTTAGATTGTGGCGCAGTTGGGGTGGTATCGAGCAACAGTGGATGGGCGGCCATCTTCAAACCGGCTCCTTGCTGCGCAGGCTCCGGTTGTTTATTCTTCTTTCCAGTCTGAGGCATCGACTGCACAGATATGAGCTAGAGAATGAAAGGGAGAGCGGTGTGCGCACCATATAAGGGTTGTCCTTGATTGCAAGTTTGCTCTGAGCCTCTGCAACACGGCGCTTTGCTTCGGCGACTTTGCGCGCGAGGTCATCCATGTTGGGCGTCGCAGAGCCGGGCGCAGGGGAAGGGCTGGCATTCTTAACGGGTGGGGCACTGGGGGGGCCTGACTTTGCCGGAATACCTGGAATGCCGTTCTTCATTGCAGCTACTTTGGCAGCAATTTCTGCCCGCTTTTGAGCAATGAGCGCATCTCCTGATAACTGTAGCGAAGAGTCAGAGGTGACTGGCGGAGCATAATGAAACTTACGGTGGGCGTTGAGGATCCGTTAGAAAGAGTCTGTGGAAGAGCAGAAAGGTTATAGAAATGTGTCAGAAGCAAGTGTGATAGGTGAATCACCTTGAGAGAGGGGGAAAGCACTCACAGCATCGCTACAAAGAACGACACGAATCAGAGACAAGTCCAGTAAGGAACAAGAAGATTATCCTACCTTTTGAGTTTCTTTGCAACCGAACTCTCGCCGTTCCCCTCGAACGGTCTCTTCCTGTCGCTCATCGTGATCGTTGTAGCGGTTGTTCGACAAGGTCAAGTTCCAAAGGATGGGTCACACTTGCCGAAGTTAATGAAGTAATCGACCCCTCCGAGGGGGGTCACATGCATTTTCGTGACTATTATTCTTCTTGTGCACTTGCATCGCAGGGTGTGCCATGTTCTCGCTCTTTTCTCTTTCTTCTGCGTTGCCAAGGATAAGACAGGCAGTCGCACAAGTACCCAGCGCTACCTTTGGAGCGCGTTTTCGCCACCAAATTGCCCCGCGCAAGGTCAAATACGCCAAACGTCAGAAGGGTCGCATTCCTATCCCTACTGGTGGGTCTACTCGGGGAACGACGCTCGCATACGGAGAGTATGGCATCAGAATCAAAGGGCAAGGCGTTCGGTTTACTGCAAAGCAGCTTTCGACTGCTGAGGAAGTCATCAAACGCGCCATAAAGGTTGTAAAAGGCGCCAAGGTATATCTGCGGGTGTTTCCAGATATCCCCGTCTGCATAAAGGTACACTTGTGACCACTATTCGACCAGGAGAACGGAAACTAACGTGCATATATGCAGGGCAACGAAACGCGTATGGGGAAGGGTAAAGGAACATTTGAATTTTGGGCAACTCGGTATGCTCGTCTCTCATACATTGGTACCGTCTCAACGTATTTCAGTGTCCCCACTGGGCGGGTTATATTCGAAGTTGGAGGTGTTCCCATACGTGAAGAGATCGCACGCGAAGGTTGCCTCAGACCATCCATACTCGCCTAATAGCTGAAGAACTTCGTAGCTCTGCGCCTCGGTGCTGCAAAATTACCGACCACCTATGAGTTCGTAACTCGTAAATCACCACCGCGACTAGGAAACCTCCTGATTGGGCCCCCTCTGGCACTCTCCGTGCCTCCATTACCCGTTAATACCCTAGAGTCGTCGTGACAAGGTCTCTACTCCTCATTAATGATGGAATAGATGTCGTGGCACAATTCAATACTAGCTTAGGAGTAATTTTCTCGCACCAACGAAGTCCGAGAGAATATGGCTAATCGCGGCGACCATCCTGTCTGACTCGGAGGGACAGTGTCATTCCGCATGCTATCGCTACCGCTGAGATGATACTCTGACGGGCACATCGTCCAATAGTGTCTTAAAGCTCCGTGTCGATGCTAACACGGGTATAGCCTCGAAGTTCTTTGACAGTTGCATGGTGTGACAACGAAGCAGGTCTCAAGTCCGTTGCTCACAACTCCCAACGGCAGCTCACGGTGGCTTTTATGTCTCGTCTCCTACGCACAAGGCTCTCATTGCCTGGATCGGCGCATTGTACGAGCCCGATGACGACAGTACCCTCAAGAATCGACACCCTTGCTCCACGCCATTGTCCTCACGGATTTCATATCTGGCCTCGTTGGTTGGCAGCCATCTTCCCTTCACACCTGGTCTCCCTTTTTTCATTTACGCCCGCGACCCAATAACCACCGCTACTCGCGGCGCTTATTTCGATCCGCGGCGCCTCATGGTCAGAAGTTATGATGATGTCGTATGTGCTAACGATGAAACGACGCATATCATGGACGAGACGCGAAAAAGATCAATACATGCTTGGCGAGCGCGATGCAGGCCCCGGGAGGTGAGCCGATCGCGCATGGATCAGAAAAACGTGGGCACAGACGGCAATATTGCTGCTATTCGGAGGAACGCTTTGCGGTCTTGCCCTGTTTCAGACGCCAGATACATACGATGGCGGATAGACGCGCGCCCATCATGTAAATTCGTTTCATTTACACGGATAGTATGAAGTATTACCTCGGGATGACGATAAGGAAGGACGAAATAAGGAAGGACGAGCACAACACCACGGAATATTCACATCGGTCGCAGTTCAATGTCCTCGGGGCTACCCCCGCGTGAGAACACCCCAGGAGCCTTAATAGACGCATGGGACCAACCGCCATCTCACCCTGTCTCTCCATGCAACCCATTCCTCCCTGAAGGCCTCACGGAGGAACCTATCTTCCCGTGGGCACCGCTCGACCATGATGACCGTCGACACAACCACCAATGTCCCCCATCCGAGTCCCCACCAGGAGTATACAAGTCCACATTCATGCGCCCATGACCCCTTACTAATGTTGGCAAGTGTCATGCCAACAAGAGTAAGGAGTCCGCCGGTGTATGCGGGGTGCCTGACGATGGCATACGGTCCCGTCGTGATCAACTTGTGTCCGGGGAGAAGCGCCAGCTCGAAGGTGAAGTACTGCCCGAGCGCCTGGTAACACCATAAGCGGATAGACACACCCATTACGCCTAACAGGGCGGCGACGAGAGCGACAACGCTGAACGAGATCCGCTCCGCGCAGGTTCCGGAGACGACGTCGTACGCAGGCGGCGCGACGAGCCGAATAGCTATCGTCAGAAGCTCGATGATTCCAGGCGCGAGTGAAAAGCACTATAAAGAGGGCACAGCATCTGTTCGGTTTCAAGAACGCGCGCGCATGGAAGACCACATACTGTCATGAACGGCCGGAGGACGCTTTGGAAACCCTTCTCGAACGAAGACACGGGTTTGCGCTCGTCCTGACATGGGGGCGGATTCGGCCGCATCATCGAAACATGAAGCGCCAGGGTGGTGCTCGCAATAAGCAGGAGCCTTGCAAGGAGGCTTGCCGAGCTCGGGGAACTGGCGTCGAGGGTCGACGCCATTGGCGGAGGAGTCACGGTGGGGGAGAACGTGAGTGGGGAGGAGGGCTATATAACGCCATAGACAGCGTACATATAATGTTACTCAGCTAGGCAAGTATGGGTTGATCAAAGGCCCAGCTGGACCTTTTAGTGCGACACAGGGTCGTCACACCGGGACTAGCGGTTCCGAAGAACACTCACCTAATGATCACCTTCACTCGCACCCACCTGAAATTTCGGAGTTTCCCTTTATCCGTCTGTCAACGCTCGAATGCGAGCATAACTGTCTGGATCACCCATGTCAAGATGTTCCCGGTAAAGAGTCAACCGAAGTCGCCCATGAGCCCTCGCCGCGTCACCTATGCCTGGGCCAACCCCATGACGTGTCCCATTCAGTCTGTTACCGTCAAAACAGCCAATCGAGTGCCTGGCCGGGAATGTATCAGGCTGAATCTTGATATCAATACTTCCCAAAGGGCCAATCGCAACTGACGTGAATGCGTCCAGGTGCATCTACGACATGACAGTCAAAATAGGCAAGTTTGCACCAGCCCGCATGGTTCAACCCGCCAATCCGTGTCGGCAATTGCTATCAAGTTGTAGCTCCGACGGAGGGCAGTGTTTTCGTGGGGCCCTCGCCTGAGTCGCCTCTGACTTCGCCGTAAGATGTGGCGTCTTATAACCTTTCGTGCGCGCGTCACGGTTGCCAGTACTACGCCTAGCCAAGGCACCGGAAATCGCCATAGACATACATAGTACTATGTATGTCTTACAAGACGTCGACACGGTCATGTATGTTGTGTTGACGCCGACAAGTTGACCGTATGCAGAGGTTAAACTAAGATACTCACCGGGATCTACTAAGTTATCAGAACAGGGTGGGACAAATGAGCAGATAGGTATCTCGCTTACCGGATTGTCCAGATTTCCATTTCTCATGTTCTATGCCGCCGGCGATTCGTTGATGCGGCGCCCATCGCAAGTTGCCGCTTGAATGAGAATTCCACCATAAACGGCGTAATACAGTGGGTCCTTTCTTTCAGAACCCAACCGCACCCGCCGGGTCTTCGAATGGGTTAACACTCAGGCCTCAGGCCTCAGGTTTATGTACGACGGTTCCGTCGCCACTGCATTCTCTTGAGGGAAACAGCTCGAGTGACGCCACAGTCAGGGTTCTCCACGTAAAAAACACTCCCATTGAAGCCATTGATGAATCATCGAGCTTGACCACTGCGAAGGGACGAGATACGTCTAACGTCACTGAACGCGGTGCTAATCCCAACAGGAATTTGCAACTTGGAAGACTGCGTGCCTACTAAGCTACTACACTCTGCATGCATGATGCATTATCCTGGTATTCAACCTTTACTTCTCCGATCGCTATTTCCTCACCGCTCGCACTTGTGATCGGAAACCACGGGCTCAGACTTCGTTTTAGAGTAACACCGAACTTGTCCAACTCGAAGACGCAAGCGGGTCGAGAATCTTTGCACGAACAACTTGACCCGCGAGATTTTTTTTCGCTTCTTACTTCTTGTTTGATTCTTCGTTTGATTTGTGTTGCCCTCCGATGGTACAGGACGTTGACGGGACGCAGGTCTATTTAATGCCGCAGAAAACTTGCGAGACTGCATCTACCGTTTCCATCCCCGGATTGTGGACTTCATTACCATGGGTATACTTGGCTTTTTCCGCACACTATGTTCACGGTTCTGCAACACCGTCCGGGAAGTTGTGTCCAGACTATGCACTCGAGTTAGGCGGCATGTCACGACCGTTTGCCTTGCTACAAGGAATTTCGGTAAGTCAAAAGCAATCTCCTTTGGGGACCGTCGACACGCCTCACTCTCAAAAAACACCTTTTTTTGATCCAGCGGTGGCCAATCCTGCACGCACAATCGCTTTTGTCGTCCTCGTTTTAGGCATCCTACTCCCCCATCCAATCATGGGGATGATCATCACAGTGGTATTAGGCTTTGGACCGGGTGGAATCACGGCCGGTGCGTGCTTGATGACGTTCAAGCCGTTCGAGCGTTCGCCTAGACCTTATATAATTCCTCCTAGGCTCGGTCGCGGCATGGATTCAATCGACATTCTTTCGTGGATCTGTGCCTGCTGGGTCCCTCTTCTCTCTCTTTCAGTCCTTCGGTACACGGTTTTGATGAGGGCGTAGTAGAGTCAGAATTTCTTGTGTCCAATCATGTCGCGTGTCTCACGCTGCAAGCTTGACTTTTGTTCTTGGAAGCGAGTCAGAAACTTCGCAGTCGAGAATCCAGAGCATCGAGTGATACCGGTTGAATAATGGTTGTCAATCGCCGAGGAGACGGGTGACTTGTTCTCATTGTACTAGTATCGCGTGTAGACGTCGTCGTACATGGTTGAGGCGTAATTCACAACCACAGTGCAACGGAAACGGCATAGAATCTGGGCAATCCTAGCAGAGAAAGTAAGGCTCATACTGATCTCAAAACAACATGTCGAGTACCGCCGCTAACTCGCTTCCTCCGACCAAGTTAACAATATTGTCCGTAGAGCTCCATGAAATGACAAGACTTGCTCGACTCGTTCAAGTTACTGTCGCCGTCACGGTGCACACATCCGAGTCGTGCGCAATCCGAGCGACAATCGAGAAGTCATAACGCACGGTGCTCAACATGAGCATACCATATTTTGCTGAAGATCAGAGTCTCGACCTGCAACATACTTAGATCCGGAATTACCGATCACCAAGGTCCTACTTTGGAAGGGTACATAACCGAGAACGAGGCGGGTTGACCAAAATCAGCCAGATAATAACGTGCGGTTGGGGAAAGGAGTAGTGCCGCTTGCCAGTGAACCCGTTTTTCCTGCTGAGCTCGTGCAAAGCAAGCAGCGTGTTGTTACACACGAACCCATATCCCGATCAGGTTCACAAATCACAAATACGTCCATTGGCGAAAATCGCCCGAGTGCCTACCAGTCTGCTATCGTCCATTGGGTTAATATATGCAGCAATTCCTTGCTCGAGCTAAAAATCCTTAGAGGGTCGCGACATTATCCCTGTGACACCACAGAACCCTAATTGGTGTTAGAGTTCGTATAAGCTGTCTCAGCGATACCGACGCGTTTGTTGGTAGTGTCGAAGATGGTATAGAACCGTTGACTATGGCAACGGATACGAAAAGTTAGTCCAGCCCGCGACAACTCACGATTGAAAGATGGCACGCACATAAAAACGTATCCATTAGAAAAGTCAAAGCCGGAGCCAGACGTAGAACCAATATCGTTGACAACGAGATAAATGGCACTCGAATTCCCTCCGATGGCGGTGTTAAGCGAACGAGGCCAGATCTGCGCGTTTGGCGTGAGACCGTACGAGGTACCACCGATGTTGAAGAACAACGTCTGCAGGCCGGCGTATTGGGCCGAGGTGATGGCAAGGAGGCCGGTGGTAGAGTCTAGAGTGGCATTCGTCAAGGACTGGTATTGCTGGAAGGCGTCTATGGGACGTGAATAACGTCAAGCAACGTCGAGTAATTCCGAGGCCAGACCCCACCCACCCGAAGCAATGAGTATCAGCGTTGTTCCCGTATCGACAATACCAGCCGTCAGGGACAGAACGGTAGTATTACCGTAAGAGATCGATTGATCGATGCCCCAGTACTGCGCCGCGGGCGTGGTTGTCGTGAGTGGCACATAGTTTGGGGTGCTCGTCGTCACCGTATCATCATAGCCACCAAATGTGAGTTCGCCACTGTTATCAGATTCGGAAGCGGGAACAAAGAAGACGCCTAGCACATCATCCGATATCTCTCCTTGAGCGTAAAGATTGTCGGTGACGGTCGGGACTTGAGTCGTGTTGGAGACCGTGTATTGCGTCAAGTCGACAGGTCCGAGACCGAGAATACCATCGAATCCATAGATACCCACGGTCCAGGACGCCACGCCGATGGATTGCTGGCTGATCGCCAGGTCGGGTGTTAGGGTTACGTTGTCTAGCCACTCCTCTCCGAAGAAGGCCCCAGAGCCATAAACCACGAGCTATGGCACCATGAGGATCCAGCACAACTGAATATGTGAGAGAGAAACATACAACCGAATTGCCAGTGTCCACGCTCGAATTGGTGGCCACGTACGACTGACTGGCTCCAACCCAGGTGTTCGAGCTTCCCGTATCCACCAAAAGGGCATCTAGTTCGACTCGCCGTTGCAGATTGGCGACTTGTGGACGCGAGATAATACTCACAGTATGCGGGAGGGGTACCCACCCCTATCTGAGCCGTGTAGTAAACAATGCTATTCGAAACATTGACCAACCCTGGGCCTGTGCCGGCGGGGTCGTGATAGGACGTGGATTTCAAGGATTGGATACGGGCTCGATCCCTCTCGACAATGTTGCCGGCGCCATTCGTGTTGATTTTAGTTGATATCGAGAGGGTTGACTTGCCAGTATCGCGGCTGAGAGGAATCGCATGCACAACGCCAAAGGAAAATGACAAGAACGACAAAAGGGTCAGGTTGCGAAAGAGCATCTGGCTTGTGCAAGGCTGGGGATAGCCTGAGGTATCGACAAGCACAGTCGCCTACCATCTTTTAAAGCCTTGCGGGCATTGCGAGGCAGGCTAATCGACCACAAGATGAGATCTATTTTTGCACGGTGCCCGTTATCCGGCCACCAGTTTGGAGTACTGAACCACGTCATCTCGGCCTGAGGCCTGAGGCCTCAAGTAACTTCCTGCCCGACCCAGATAGTGCACTAAATGTGGAATGACAACGTACACACCTCCAGATAGGGTGATTCCACGGAAATAAACGCGATATTTGATGTACTTGGCATTGCACGGCAACCTCGTGGGTTACCATACTCCCAGTCATGAATTTAGTATGACTCATAGAATGGATGCTCGAGGTCATTATGTAAAATGCGTCCACTCAAAGTGCACTACTCCGTCTCAATCATATGCCGAAGATCAGGCGGTGGAACCGTCAACGTGGTGAAGAGCAGATGGAAAGCAAGGGTTTCGAAGTACGAGAATTCTCGAGAAACTTAAATATCTAATCCGAGAACACATAGGGTAAGTAAGAGACTCAGACATGGTGACAGTTACAGCGCTCACCATGACCAAAAATGAGCGCTAATCATCGGCCAGAATGCGCTTCAAGAATCGCCTGAGGTCCCCAAGCATTTCTTGGGATACCTCGTGTCCAACTCCGTCGTACGATTTGGAAATCAATCCCGGCGAGCCTAGTCTACCCTCACCCATCACGAGTGCTTCATACCCGAGAACGGGGAGTCCTAGATCCGTAAGTAATTTCCTCGCATGGTGGACCATATCATTTGTCACGAGGTCGTCGGCGGTACCATGGCACATGAGCACGGGTGTGTCGATCAAGTGTGGGGAAACCATCTGAATAGAGATGCAAAGTTACTATGGCGTCAGAACTCGCAAGGAGTGAAAGTGTGTCACATTTGTAAACTCGTCTCCGAGTGGAATCCAATTGCACAAGGGAAACACTCCACCGAGTTTCCGTCCCCCTCCTCTGTTCGTCAGTCCCACTAACATTGACAGGGTCCCGCCTTGGCTGAACCCACCGACGACGATCCGCTCAGATGGTATACCAGCCCTGATCTCGTCTTGAATATATTTGTCGATCATACCCGCAGACTCGAGTAGTCCGTCACGATCTTGAATAAAATCCTTGTCCTGAAAATCGAACGACACGAGATCGAACCAACCAGGCCTCTGCTGGCCAGAGTTGGCAGTGATAGTGCGGATCGGCGCATTGGGAAGTAGCCATTTGACGTAGGGTAACTCGTCCTTAATCGTGTCAATAGCCGGGTGCCAATCCAGACCACTCTGACCAAGACCCTGTTATGAGAAAGAACTCGATGAATACAATGGAAAAGCGAAAGCGCCGAATCGATAACGGATGAGAGCCTACATGCAAGAAGAGGACTGTTGCAGTGTGTTTCGTGGCGGGCATAACGACGCAAGTAGGAGGGGTTTCAGTGGGCATGTCCTACGGTTGAATCGAAAGACGCGCAGATTGCGCTGGCCAGAAAGCTGCGGGTCTGTCGCTGGCCGCAGCACGACAAGGATGGCTGAGTTTGCTGTCTCCGTTTGGCAAGGGCGACGATATCAGCCTTGTAGTAATGCTCCCACGTTTCACGGCAGTATCGTCTAAGCTATTTGCGCGAACGCCAGCAAACTAGGCCGTCCGGTTCCGGGCAGACAAAAGTGTGCAAGGGATGCCAGTAACCATATATAACTGGCATGGGGCTGTGAGTCTATCTGCCACATCAGGTCAACCGTACAGACTCGTACCAAGGATCAAAAACATGATAAGGCTGGGTGACGCGCAGGTAAAGAGGTATTTCGAGCCTGCAGAAGCTCTTGTCGGGGTTCTTGGTAGACCGCTACCCTCCCTTCTTTCATGGTGGACGACTAACAATAACAGTTGGTAAGAGTAACTTCGAAAGCAGGGTCGCTACTGAAGGATGTGCCCCAGGAAGTGACTACACAATATAGAGTTCACAAGCGGTTGGTTCAAGTGAAGGCGGAAATCTTCACAGGGGATCCCATGTGGCATGGCACTCGTCTACTTAAGATGCGTTCTGATGCGGAACTTCTATCATTGCTCCAGGTATGGATGTACAGGGAAAATGATGGATCAAATTTGAGAAACGTGGGGTGAGTGTATAGAGGTTGGCTATCATGGAAGGATAACAGTCCACAAACGCGGTTATCTAATAAACAGGCCAAATCTCACTCATCAACTACGAAAAACCGAAGGAAAAAACTAGCGCCATTAGTCGTCGACCAGGACGCGTTTCAAGAATTGCCTGAGGTCCAGGATAGTCTGTGTACTAGCCGAGTGCTCGAGTCCATCATAAGATCTGAAGATTAACCCTGGTGAAGCTAGTTTACCCACGTCCGTGAGCGCCGAATCCCCAAGAACGGGTAATCCCAGGTCCTTGAGTATTTCGCTCGATTTACGGCCTAAGTAGAAGGGTACGAGGGGGTCGGCAGTGCCATGACACATGAGGGTTGGCGTTTCGCGCAGGTGGGGGGAAGCCGTCTGATCAGGCGCTCCGAGTTACTATTGTCCTAGGGCAGGTAAGGGATGAGAGCGAACCTTTACGAACTCTTCCTGCAACGGAATCCAACTGCTCAGTGATACCACGCCCCCCAGTTTCCAGCCACCGTTTCCTCTGTCCGTCAATGCCGCCAACAGTGACACTGTCCCACCCTGACTGAATCCACCGACGACGATCCGTTCTGCAGGTATACCAGCATCGATCTCGTCCTGGATATACTTGTCGACTGTACGGGCAGACTCCAGCAATCCGTCACGGTCTTGTAGTAAGCTCTTGCGTTGAAAGTCGAATGAAAGGATGTCGAACCAACCAGGCATCTGCATGCCAAAGTTGGCAGTGATGCTGCGGGTGGGTGCAGTGGGAAGTAGCCATTTGACATGGGGCAGCTCGCCCTTGATCATCTCTACGGCAGGACGCCAACCGAGCCCGGTGTCACCGAGGCCCTGTACATGAATGAAAGCAAGTTGTGAATACGCTATTGGAATAACGGATAAGCATGAAGAGAGCGTACATGCAAGAAGATGACTGTTGAAGTGTGTTTCTTGGTGGGTATAACGACGGAAGTAGGAAGGATTCTTGCAGCTGCCATGCTGAACAAGAGCAAGACCAAGGGGCCCAACTCGATAAGAAGTGGCTGTGTACTTGTGATTCTATATGGCTCCGTTTGTCTGGTTGTGTCAAATTGTTCACAACGACTAGCCTGGATCCGAGTCGTGTTTCGATTCATACAACTTTGACGTGGCCGACAGCCCAAAAAAAAAAGTTTACCGGCTCACTGGTGGTCGTACCCCTACGAACGGACCTTTTCCGAGATATTCGTTGGTATACCTTTCTCTCACTCTTGCGGATCAAGCCAGCGACCCAACTATCTTACTTGTTTATCCTCGCGCGGTCTCAGCTGACCTCTGAGGGCACTGGTGATGTTGAACTCACCTCTGCGAGTCAACTATCCGGAACCAGTCCAGTTCAACCATCCGTGTCATGCCTGTGGTAAATCACAAATCTGTTGCTTCCTACACCGGCTTGGCTGGATTCAACGAGAATGGTCAACGAGAATGGCCTCAGAAGATTATGTTGGGTTCGGGAATGGGATCCTGCGTCCCCTCCGTCGTGGGCTACCCTTCTACTGACGAGGAGCCAAATCCATTCCTTGCGCCTATTCCACCTCCACCGCCAAAGCATTAGACATGGGATTCAATGGGCCACATCATTGACCCTACCTCTCATTGCTTCGAATCCAACGGAAAACATGAGCATATATACGGTATCGGGATCCAGGTCGAGACAGACAACGACAAAGGTATGACTGGCTGCATGGGTGCAGTTGCAGTGCTGGAACACGACATGCAGGGTTCTACTCAAAGCTCGAACCCTTCGTCAATGTAGCAGCTTTGTTTTCCTCACCGTCTCTCCCCAGACTCCCCCTTTTTTTTTCAGTACCAACCCGACCACACAAGAATCCCGGAGGTACCTGTGACGAACTTTCCACAATTCTCGGTTCACGCCGCTTAGGCTTCTTCCTCTCTTACCTGGGCGCAGCGACCCTTGAGAACGTGGTTACCGCCGGACCTTCCTTGCTGTCCACGCTCCCCTCCAAGCCCATACAACCTCATGAATGTCGAGGTTTTACCTCCCAAGGCGCCCGCTCCGCCTCTGCACACACCCTCCGCCCGCCTCAAGCGTGCAGATCCTTTCGCAGGACTGCTCACTCCCAGGATACCGTGTAAGCGTGTCGAAGTTGGGGATTCCAACTCGCTTTCGGTAACGTCCGTGTACCAGCGTGGATCAGATGCCCCGACGGCTGCACTGGCTGCAGCTACTTCATGACGGAAATCCCTCTATGACCGGGTTCGTCTGGGACCGCCAGCAGCCACCCCGACGAAAGCCAAAAGGCGGAAGTCGTAGGCAGCACACTGACAAGGGGACGGATTCAGCGATTAGGCCAAGAAGAGATCCGTTGACGCTACTTGCTCAGCAGGTTGGGTTTGTGAACGTTAGTAATCGATGCTTCGCATACTGACTTTTGCCAGGCTATTCTCGCCCTCAGGTGGATCGACTGCAACACTCACCACTCACAGGCGGAAAGCGCTCCCCGCTGGTGAGGTCGTGGCTACCGTAGCCAAATCATCATCTGTCCCGATACCTACGTCGGAGGCATTAGAATCTCTCAAAACGCTTGCGAAACTGTCCCCATTCTTCCTCAAAGAACTGGACATTGGTAGCGAAGCATAGTTTGAAACCCCTGCCGCTGCGTAGATTTTAGACACCACGGAGCATTCTCTAAAAATGAATAACCCATGATCTTGAAAGTCCGACGAAGTCGTTGGGAAACACTCTAGCTCTTCTACCAGGTCCTGGATTGAAGGTATTCGGAAGTGGCACGACTACAAGCGTGTCATCCAAAGCGTGTCCGAACGGCGCCAAGTAGCTACTTACCCAAAGTCCGCAGAAGAGAAGGCAGGAGGCAGGAGCGATCGGGAAAGTCAAGGGAATAGTGAACAGAACGCTGGAACGCGGCTGATCAAACCCTGAGGTCATCCATTTGTGTTCGCTGGCTGTTCGCGATACCATCCTTTGTTGTGTCCCTGATCGAATCGATCTGCAATGACGGATTGGCAAAAAAAAACGCGTGGGGTGGTGAGCCCGAAGAAGGTATGGTGACGACCCAGAAAGATGACAAGTGGCACAGAAGACAACGAGGAGCCGCCTTTCCGTCGTTGCGTCCGCTCGTTGTCAATGGAATCGAGTGGGATGGGTCGAGGAAGGGAATGGTGATAATCAAGCAAGGTGCAGAGGCCCTTACATACAAGATTATTACTAACATAAAAGGGACGAATGTGTGATAAAAAAAAGAGAAAACATCGAACAGAAGATGGGATAAAAGAATAGGACAGTGAACATGTATCGTAGGAAACGCTTGTATGGTGTAATTTACAGCCACGGTGTGGCAGGGATTCAAAGGACGTGGTAGTCTTAGCTGCATTCTAGTCATTGCACGAGCCACATTATAACATGGGTAATCATGGAAAGAGCAGGGGTATTAACGTCAACCTGAGTGTCCCTTCCAGGATTCGATTCGCGTATCTAGTGCAGACCCAGCAAAGAAGGAATAGTGATCTTAAAACAACATTTCGAGTACCATCGCTAACGCACTTCCTCCGACCAAGTTAACAATATTCTTCGTCGCAGAGCCCCGTGAAGTGATGCAGCTTGCTCCACTCGTCGCTGTCGCTGTCGTCATGTACGAATTCCATGCCTCCACAGTAGCCGATGGAAAAACGTAGCTGGATGCTGTTGTAAAATCCCCATAATAGATAGCCGCTTGGCCAGTCATGATTTCTCCCGCAAGGGAAGACACCTCCCCTCCAACTACGCTGACCGTCCCAGAACTGGTGTTAGTCACCATTCCAGTTTGATTGTTACCGAATATGAATTCACGGACAAGCGTAAGAGCCTAGATCGGGCATCAGCAAAGTGGACTATAGATGTGAATGTTCCCTCACGGAGATGGGGTTGTTGTACCCAAGAAGATGCCCTGCATGATCAACGAGGACATACTTCCACCCACGCTCTTGATGGACAATACCACCAAACTCGCCGGCATCGTTGTACCATGGCGTGGCAGGTTTACGTGTGAAGCCTTGGATTCCACCGAATGTAGTATTCTGGGTCACGAAATGTCAGACATACGAGCAAGCCGCAAAGTCCATAGTATCGTACTTGGATGGTAACTATATAAGCAGTTGAGCAGACTGTAGTGAAGGATTGAAGAGGAGACATACCTTGAGAACCAAGGTGCGGGACGAGAGAATCGTCATTTCCAGAATATATGATGATCGATATCCCATGCGCGGTGGCGTTCGTGGCAAGTTCTGTCAGGAATGCCATAGGTCTGAGTCTGTTGAGTATTTCGTCATGGTGTTTACAACGAACACTCACTTGACGCCTGGAAAACTCATCGTCAGTAACCGTGCCTTGTTTAAATATAGGATCGACTCACTTGCGTCCCCATAGGTATTCTCTGCTAACAGTCTGTGAATTCGCTGCAATTACCCAGAATCACTTCCTTACTAGAACCACTGGCCTGCGCAAATGGAAAATTGGTCACTTCCGACCAAGTCTTGTTCGTCGGCGCATGGATTGCGGCACGCGTTTGCGGATCTAGATCAAATGTGTATCAGTAACAACAAAGTACCCAATACCCGGATACAAACCGTTCAGAAACTTGCTCGCATCCATCAGCGCTTCCGGGCTCAATGCATCAGGAATATTGTAGATGTCGAAGCCGTGGCCCGATGCTAAGGTGATGTCCAGAAATGAGCGTAAACAAAAGAGACAGAGACGTACACCAAGGAAATGTAAAGTTGATGGCGTAGTCGAGCATCTCGTCGTAGAGATCACAACGATACCAAGGATCGATGGTTCCATTTGCTCGACCAGCCAGGTCACGTTTCCATACGTCCCGAGCACGAACTCTCTCATTGTGCTGCAGATGGGCACCATCCCTCTCACTTAGCTTCGCGGCAAGCCGATCTTGCGCATCACGCAGGAAACCTTGCTTTGTGAGTTTTGGATTGAATTTCCCTCCAGTGGAGTAAGGAAATGCTGGGGCATTCAGAGTTGGAAATGGTGCCGACTGGGGGTATTGAAGAGTGATATTGTAACCACAGAGTGCACTCCTAGGTCATATATAAGCATTTCGATAACGTCTGCCCTGAACAGCTCGCAACGCACTGTTCTCTGAAGTACTCGAATACCTCGGTATCGTACCCGATGATTTGTGGGTACGTCTCCAAAACGCTAACCACAGGCAATTGTATGGCTGTTTCTATGGATGCAATGGTTCCGTCTCCGATGGCAATCCCTGCAAGGTGAACGGGTGGATTGTCCGTCTCGAAATAGGCTTTCGTGATGTAGGGCTATAGGCCACATGAACACAGTTTAGTTTGTGCGTGTGGACCCCGGTGCTTACTATGTACACTCCAGCATAGCTCTCACCAGTGATGTACAGAGGTCGCTCAGCGAGATTTGGAAATACCTTGACGAGGTTTCCGAGGAACCCCATCTACGGATCCGTTAGTGTGCCCCTGGACCGACATATCGCCAATCCTCACAAAATCAGCACCCAATTGGTCCTCGTCTGCGACTAGATGGGGTGTCAGTATGGGAAAACGAAGGTGGAATACAGCTTGGCGTACTCACCTAACCCATTACCGTCAGCCGTGCTGTACCCAGTTCCACTGATGTACACGTGAAATTGAAGTTATAGTCTAAGATATATGACACAACGTACACGGGTTGGTCGATCCACACATAATCGGCAACATTGGTCCATGCATACTGATTTTCGACAACAGAATAATCACCCTGGATGTGAATTGGGCCATTCTGCAGCGTCGACGTCAATGGGTCGACCACCATAGAATATAACTTAGGAGCAGACTTCGAAAAAGAGACCAATGAGACTCGAAGCACCAGGTCTGCGCAGAGCCATTAGTTGACACCAATTTATGCGCTATATGCATACCCTCCGTTAAGCCAAATTCCCCAAGGTTCACTGCTATTCGCTGTAAACGACCCATTCGAAGATTCGAATGCCCAGAAGAACAAGGTATCGTTCGGATGACCTGCTCTCTGAACGGGGATATTGCCCGCCCAATTACGAGACAGTGACCATGAGACACCCGGAAGGCTTTCCGTCACCTGAAAATCTACAACATGGTTATGTCATGAATGGGGCGGTTTCTGGGTATGTGATGTCAAAGACGCACAGCTTTGCCATTCCGGGCTGTAATCTCCGGATGGCATTCCGGGATACACATGAGGCCAGCTGTTCTGGGCCTGTGCAAACTTGAACAAGAAAAAGAGGAACGCTGAAAGCAAGGGCGAGGTGCACGATGTCAGAGACATGGCGGAAGAATAGAATGTGGTGAAGGAACTGGGGTCTCCTGCTGCTTTTAAACGATCTGTACTATGAACCGTGAGGTTGGCGTAGTGGTAACCCCGCCCGAGGAACCATATGATCCTGTCATGAGGCGACCGGAAGCGCCACCAACCGAATAGCACGCATCAATGGGCCGAGGAGCCCATTAAAGGCATCTGGAAAGTGGGCTTTTAAGTCGATCGATTAAGTCCCGGAGTGTAAACGACGTTCACAGCGCAGGTCCGATTGTGTTGAAATGGTAGTAGACCGTGATAAGTTACGATACGCGTCGAGTGCAAGCACATCTGTAACTGTTCGAGTCGGATTAGGGGATTGCAAGTAACGGCTTCAGGAAGGCTTACGTGCATACTCCGGCAACTAACTTATTCCAGTCCAAGATCGGCCACCGGTCACAGAGGAGGCACGTACACATGCGAGCTTCCGGAGTTAGCGGACCGGTTGATGGCGGGCACTGCCCTGTGTGGGACAAGATCATATTCCACGAGCTCCGAGGATCTGACCAAAGCGGTCAGCTCGTATGACTCGAGGGTATGCTTAGGTTGAGACACTTCTCGACGTCATTCATACCGCAGACCCGGAACTCGTAGTAGTATGTATGTGGTACAATGACGAGCGGAGTCGCCAACCCCAGTCGACGCGCCATCAGCAGAATCGGATAAAAGTTCGCGCGGTCCTGTTTGCAGGGACCACTCAGCCCGAGTCGTGGCAGTCGGGATTATTGTAATCCGGAACTCACGCAGTCTCACAATAGTTGTACAGCCATATATTAATCTCAGGTTCTGGCAGTCTTTCCTTGGCCAGTGCTTTTTTGTGTCAGCAGTGACTTTCTCCTCAAAAGCCGAGCGGCGCCCAAACATCCCCGCGAGCTTCCGCGCCTACCTTGTTTCTCCCTTGGCAACGAAGAAGGGATTTCCAGAGGCGCAGAACTGCTAAATCCGTTGGGAATGCATCAAACGACGAAGGAAAGTCCAATGATATCATGATATAAGGTGCCGCGTCTTCAATCATGTCCCCTCATCTTTCTGCGATGCGTTTACTATCCTTCCACTCAGGCTTCTGGTGTATACATAGCTTCCTTGCTCCACTGGGCACAGCTTACGGACTGATTTCAGTGTACTGCTAAAGCATTCAGAGCACCTGATGTCAGGCTCAAGATGAGCGCAGCATATCCTGAAGTTCCAAACCTTCTTGTTGGGGCTGCGCCTCAAAGAACGATCTTTCATGAAACTTGTGTGGACACCCCGTCGGAGTTCTCGCAGTTGGTGACACTCCCTGAACCGGGCGCTCTGAAGAAGACAAGGAACGGATGGACTCGGCACATGTCACAGCAGCTAGTGGCTTGCAGCAACTCAACAGCGCGACGGGTGATTGTTAAAGACCGTGATGGCCAATGGCTTGCTTTCATAGCACTGGATGGCAAGCACAGCTCGCTTGATATGGTATGTGACTGCATGGACGACCATAACATTAGATCCTAACTACTAAAGTGTCACGCCTGAATTGATCATTTTCTGTTGGGGGCGTATCAAGTCCGTCCAGAGCTCCCACGAGCCGAGTGTATAAATACGATGTAAGGCACTGAAGTTCAAGCCTTAGTCTTCCATTCTATCCCCCCATCTTTGTGCTAATGCGCATAAAGCCTCTTCATTATAGCTTGAGCCTCCTCGCATTACTTGGGACGGTTCACGGGAGCATTCAAGCTTCCGTCCCTGAATGCGCCGTCAAAGCATTTGTCAGAGCCCCCGATCTCGCTCCGAATACCGTCGTGCAGGGCGATGCCAGAGTCAAGATAAGCGCGGGATGTCCAACGGCCAAAACTGTCACGTTGGGGCTGCGCCTCAAAGAACGATCCTTCGTCAAAGCTTTGTATGACTCCTTTATTCTCATCCTTGTAAGATGTTGAAATACATTGAACCAGGCGTTCCGAAGAAGACAGGGAACGATCCAAGAAGCACGCTGTACGAGCTTTCAACCCTATTCCCCGAGCCTTGTCACCGTGGGACTGGCCACTATCGCAACACGCGAATGACAGCGACGAGATTGCAATCCGCGAAATCCTCGCTAACAAGGAATTGTGGATAGTCCGAGAAGAAATGCGAGTTGTTTTTGAAACGATGCAAGACATTGTTTTGGCGAATGGTGTTGCTCAGGACCACGATGTCGTGCAAGACTTCGCCGTGCTTGTTCCATCTGCAAACTTCCCTCCCGCTCTGGATTTTTCGGGGCCGATATTTAACATGAACCAAATAGAGGTGAGTCGTCTTTGAGAACCAACATTCAACTGACCTTCGTCTGCGGACCATAGGTTGTCGACGTGGAGTTCATGTACGAGTACTTTGTCCATGTGCCTTTTACAAACGGAACGACTGCAGAAGTATCCGCAGGAGTTACAAGTTTCCAGCCACTGTATGACCTTGCGGGTCCTCATGCACGGCCGAGCTACAAGGACGTAGAAGCCAGTCTCAAACGTGTCCGTTTCTCTGAGGATGATTCTCTTATCACAAACTATACGGCCCAAATTACTGGTATTCCCGACTCGGTGTTTACTGAGGGTACATCTTATAGCTGTTTGTGTCGAGGACTTGTTTCTGATTGTTAACCATCAGGTTCCAAATCTCAAGCTACGGTGGTCATCACCAGAACTGGGCCTGCCCGCACATTTACCGCACCACTGAGGATCCAAGGCTGTGTAGTGCCAGAAAGCTTGTCGAAATGGGCTGTAGAGTACGGCCTGGAAGGTTCCGGCCACCGGGTGACACGCAGACCTGAACGTATTCTGCGTTCCACGTCGCAGGATATTGAAGATGCGAATCCCAACTTCGTGTCACCGGGCCCGACCTCTTCATGTCACTTCCGTCGCAGTGACGCACTCTCCGTTATGATGCCGAATTCTACAGCGGACGAAGTCCGGTCGCAGGACGTTGTGACAACGACAAGCGAAGCTATCACCATTCCGATCGCAGTCGATCGTCGACATATTCCCAGCTTTGAAACACACTATCAAACCCTTGCCAACGCTCTCCGGATTATGATAGAGACACCTCGGGTAAATGGCGAAGACGTCGATCCCGATGACCCCTCCACTCGATCTCCCTTCAATAACAGGAACCTCCCAGTGTTCGAGGACGACGTGGAAGAGTGGGTACCCTGGGAGAAGAAGGAAAAGTCCAATATGCCAACCATCTGGAATACGTACTCGGGCACCATTCCGGTCATTGTACGTCCCACGGAAGAGGTCACGTCATGCAAAGACTGCCCTCATGCGGGCGTAGTGTCGGAAATGAACGACCAGATAGTCATGTCAGAGGAGACGGGTTGTGCGCAGCCACGGGTGACACGTTATCTCGACGAGGATGCGCGTGGGCCTATTTTTGTGGACCCTGGCGTCTTGAGCGAGGTCCTTGCCGAGGGTCCTGTGGAGCGAGAACGGCGTGCACCGGTACTCCGGTCAGTGGTGTCTCTGCCACCCAAAGGAGATGAATTGGTCTACCGATATTACACTCCATTTAATCGGCCCATCTATGTCGGTGAGACGTGGGTTAAAAAGGTTGCCCACAAGAAAAACGTGTAGTTTCCTCCGCTGGATTTGGCTTTTAACGGTTTGCTAAGTTCGATTGTGCACGAGATCCATCGTTCATAGTGCAGTTTATCATTTGGGTTCTACGAATCTGAATGAACTCTCGTTTTTAGTTTTCGTTTACGTCTTTTACTTTCCAATTCGTTCGATAGCTTAGACTGTTTCATTTTTTCGGCTGAGTGATTCATCGTCTGCAAAAGCTTCAATGTCCAGCCGCTGGGGTGGCCGTCTGACAATCCTGTTTTCCCAACGGGTTACCAGTGTTTCCGCCCATCGCGCCACAGGACTCGCTCGCCTTTCGAGCCTGTTCTCCTGTAATCGTCGGATCCTCCGCTTGGCACTGGACTTGAGATTACCCGGGCCATTCGGACGCCCAAAGGCCCACTGGAAGCCGACCGTGGTCAACGGCGGAAAACACTGAGAACGGCGGACGCGAAAGAACAGGACCACGCTCTATACAGGGACTACGAAGTACCGGATAAAGGGCTACTACTGTATCTCTAACGTGATTGATGGTAGATATACGGCGGTGCACGTGATAGTATGCCAATGGGGCTTACACCCACCCCCTACATCCAGAAATAACAATGCAAGCTTCAACCTTGCTGCAAGCGCCGGGAAAGATGACAGTTAGAACGGTAAGCGATGCAAATATGCTGGTTGTACGGTACTATAGGGCCACCTAGCGAATGGAGCTAGTCTTGTGTCGCAGTAACCGGCGGGAAGCTGAGAGGTGAGCAACTCTCCCGTATTGATGACTCGGATGGTTGTGTTAGGATGAGGATTCGGAAAGGGCGGACTCTTCTCCACACCATATCCGTGTGGTGATGGTAACATATTGCGATGATGATTGGTACCCAAGTTTCGGCCTGACCACTTACATAAATCCAGCGTGTATAACTGGCAGCCCACCAGCACTGTTTTTTTTAGCCGCATTGTGCATGCCAGAGACATGAACCGTCGTTGCCGATGATTCTTATAAACACCACATCAGCCCGAGCAGGACAACTACCCCAAACCTTCTTCCTGTCAGTCACCCTCCTCGTCGTCTCAGTTCAGATCTATCAAGACTATGCCCTCTTCCCAGCTACAGTCTTCCCTCTCGGCCCTTCAGCGGTACAACTATGTGTCTCGTACGTTTGTCCGCGCTCGTGGTAATTAGTCTCACAAGCTTTTTACAGTCGCTATACTCACTGCCGCCGTATATGATTACAGTAAGTCATAAGTTCTTCTCCAGCGCTAGTATAAGGCACAAACTCGAACTGTCTTCAGTCCTTGTTTTTCCGAAAGAAGTACAATTCAAACGACATTGTCATGCATGCGACGACTCACTCGATTGATATCGATAAAGGTAGAATACATTTGGGTGAGTGTACAGCCAATTTCGGAGTCGAAACATGCGTGACGACACCGACGAGCGTAGAGCAAACCGTGGACGCACGTGTCAACACTGTTCATTCTGGTGTGTGCCGTTGAAATGCGAGACCACTGGTATCTCTTATGATAAGACTACCCTAGGTTCGTTATTGTGGCCTATCTAATCTGATGTGAGTTTACGGCTGTTGTAACGCATATACGGAATGCTGATTTCGAATGTTCATAAGGATCAACGCCCTCCGTGAGTTTGAGATACTGAATATGGATTTGATTGAGGTTTGACGAGAATGAAAGTGGGAACAAGTTTTGTATCTGGTCCTGCAAAGGTATATTTCCTCGGACCTCGATAGATAATGGGTGAACTGACACGGATTATTGTACTCATAGACGTGCGTATTTGGCTTGCCTTTATCGTTGCACCTTCAAAGCACGAGTGGCATTTATTCAACAGTTGTGAGCGCTCACCCAAACCTTTCCCCGTCCATCTCATTGACCGACCGGGCACTTGAAGGTGAAATACTGAATGGGCTTGAGATTTGGATATACCCTCTTTTTCTCGGCGCAGCCGATCGTGAGTAGTCGTGCAATTCAGATCAGAAAGACCGCAGTATATGATGCCGATTACAGTGATTATGATTCTGCGCGTATGGGCGATGTACAACCAGTCAAGGCTAATCCTTGGCACCCTTCTTACCTTTCTTTTCGTCGAGATCATCTCCGATGTGACAGCTGCCGCCGCTTACAGCCGTCCGGATGATTATCATTGTGCGTACATAGACGCTAGTGCCAGCTCAGTACATGTGCGCTCAACCGACCAACGACCAGACTTCACCATCCAGGTACTGAATTACTCGTATTGTAATCAGCGAAACACGTCGCCCATTTGGATCGAAGTGACTTGCGTTTTGCAAATGACGTTTGCGATGGTGTTGTGCACACTCGCGGTCATCCAATTCGTGAGGCAATCGATTCCAATGCACGACGTGACAAAGCGGTGGCATTGGCAACCCAGCCGATACATGAACTTGCTTGTCAAGCAGGGCGTTCTCTACTTCTTCGTGTGCGTCTCTCCCTGTCCACTTCTTTTCCCTTCCTTCTCCCTCCACCGTCGATACAAGGTTCGTTCAGGCTACCGATGGAACTAACTGCGACTTTCGTGCTGCAGCATCTTTCTGCTGGACCTCGGGACCGTATTGGGCAACACGGGAAAGACCCAAGGCTCTGGTTGGGGGTTCCTGTTGGGTTATATCATGGAAGAAGTGCCCGTGTACACTCTAACCCCTCGATTTATTATAAGCATACGAGAGATGTACGCCCATGACGTTCGAGACAGGCGCGGGGACGGGATCGACACTGGGTTTGGTTTATCCACTGGCACCTCGTTCAGTCGTGGTGGTGCTGTTGGAGAACCAATCGTGTTTGCCGGGGCGCAGAGCGAGGTTGTGGACGATGTCGAGGCGGTCGATGGGCAAGATGAGGGAACAGAAAACGTTGAAGCGGTCGATGGGCAGGACGAGGACAGAGAGAACTCCGAGGTATCAAGGGAGGCCGGGTCCGCTTAGTTAGTGAAGGGGGTAAATGTTGTCCCATATATCTGTGTTCTCAGTTTGCCATATGTATGTCAGTCCTCGAAAGTGATTGCGGAAATAATACTGACTCATTCTCATGCTTCTCATGTTCAGTCCAGTCGGCCATTGGATGCCGCAGAATCGATTCTTGGATACATTTGGCGGGACCTGCAGCACCTCAAAGTAATCGACCTTGAAGTTCCCTACACGACTCCCGATTCCTAGTTACGAACTTCCGACACGGGTTTGGCTGCCATCTATCCTTGGAGAGCAGCTCATACCATCCGGGGCTGCCTTCACGCGAGGATAGACTCGCAGGTGAACGCATCGGTCTTCATGGGCCGCATGCCACTATTATCTCGACGAAGATGCTCTCTTTGTAAACTGTAGTATATTGTACTGAGTAGAGATCGTCTCCGAGGAACCCACTCGAACGGGACGAGATCTTGCAGTTCAATCGGCTCATGCAGGCCAGTAAGACTTACGCCACAAAGGCGACCAACACGCGAAACCGAGGTCTAGTTTGTTTGTGATTGCTACTTGATGGCGATAGATGTACATACCGTGCATCCGTACTATCCATTTCGTATCGCAGGGTGTGTGCATGGGGCCACACAACCATGTCTAGGATGTCCGTTTCGAGTTACCCCCAATGGCAGTAACGAGCAAGATAACACCGACAAGTCCTGATGCCCCGAGGGCACGCAGTACACCGCTCTGTGCTGCAGCGTCGTCTTGCGTTGGACGACCGTGATTGTCTAGCGCGTCACGCCTTCCCTCGTTCACACCACCATGACTCCTCGACGTCGTCCACGCAGCGTGACCCGCACTCTGAGATGTATCGGGTCGTGCATTACTCGATCGTGGCGCTGTGCCGGGCCCAGCACGTTGATATCCCGTCGCCCTCTGCACGGACGGGTTCGTAAATGGGTCCGTGCGTACGTCTGACGGCCGGTCACGACGGGGATGACTCCAAGGGTCTCTCGTGCGGTCTCTGGGGTGGTTGGGCCAAAAATGCTTGAAACCGGGTTGTTGGGAGGGACGGGTGGTCGTCGCCTGGGGATGGTGCCCTTGTGCGTGGGATGCATGAAAGGGAGAACCGAGGAAGCGATCGTATTCGCGCCTGGGAAAGGGTAAACGGGGTGAGTGGGGCGAGTCGGAGCGGGCAGTGTAACGCCCTTGTGAGGGCGAGCCAACCGAGACGTACCGCTTTCTGTCGTCACCCAGAATTGCGTATGCCTCGCTCACGGCATGGAATTTGGATTGTGACGCACGATCTTCGGCGACGTCCGGATGGTACTTTTTGCTCAACTGAGCCCCTCAGCAGTTATATGAGTGGGATGCTGTAACCAATGTCAATGATTTCACCTGGTAATAGCTTGTCTACATCGTATCGATAAAAAGGCAATTAGCAGGGGTTCATTAGACAGTGTAACCCGTTCAGCACCTTGATCTGGGCCTTGGTAGCGCTCCTTGGAACGGAAAGTGCTGCATAGTGGTCTATAGGCTTCCTCTGAGCGTGCGGGGTCGACGAAAAGCGGCGAAAGCTATTAGAAAGACATTTGATTGACTCAGCCCGCCGAGCGTACATGCGAGTGCTGCATGATGAGGGTTTCACCATGGCCAAGCGACATACGGAGGGTCAAAGAAGAAATACGCGTGAGAACGAACTACCTGTATTGAGTACCGACGTTTTCCGGTTTAACCCACTGCATCTTTCCAACCAGCTCGTCCAGTTTCCGACATCAAAAAACATGTTGCAATACATTTTCTTCTGGAGGGGTCGATTCAACACGCCCGTACGTCTTCGTTCTCGTCTCACCGCTGACATAAATTTATCACTGTCGCGTTGACAGGTGATGAAGCCTTTGGCACCCTTCGTCGCTGCGTCTGCAGTCACCTTTTACCTCGTCAACCAGATGCAAGACATGGGTGTTCGTTGTACGTCTCGTCGAGTTTCATCAACCCCTCTCGATACTCACCCTATTCCAGCGGAAGCTTATGCCAAGGACCCAAAGAACCCATATGCCGCTCAGATCGCGAGGGAGGCAGAGTCGCACCGTTAGAATACTCCGCCGCTAGGACGAGTCCACTCAACTCTTGCCAGTGCTGAAGGTGGACCGCTTCTGTTGTTTGCTTCTGCCTTGGAACTTACCCAATGTTATAGGAATAGAATCATTGCATTGCGTAGAATAACATCTGTCTTCGTACCCGACACTTGACTCGCTTTATCCTCCAAACTTGTGATGCTTCGACCCACCGTAAGCACTGTACATCTTTGTCTGCCAGTCGGCTGCAATGATGTTGGTGAGCACGCGTTCGGTGACGAATTCTACGGTGCGGCGGCACTTCTGGAGGTGTACACTAACATCCAGTTCCCACTGACTACCACGTGTTGTCTTCATCACCCTCCTCGAGTTGTTTCTCTCTTTCCCTGGCAAGCCTTCCTTTTCCGCGTGTCCTATCAACCCATTCCCAATCCTTCTTTGCACCGACGAACAGCTCCCCACTTTCATCGTAAGCAATACTAAACCTGTCCACCTCGAGCGCAAACCGCGCGTCCTTGTTCCCCCCGTTTCCCACCAACAAGCGTCTAACCTCGGCCAAGAACGTATGCACGACCGCGAGATTATGCGCCACGAGAAGCGTGTGCGCAGACATTTCGTGCGTGTGAAGTAGATGATGGATGTACGCGCGGCTATGCGGTTTCCCATACAGTGAGGGCGCTTCCATCCCGGTCGTCGCGTATGACCGCTGATCGACGGTACTATGCAGCATATGCGACGCCGGTGCGCACGGCGAGCACGCGATGCAGGGACACACCCGACGCTCCGTCGTGTCTTCCTCCGCGCTTTCCCCTGCACCCATAAGCGTATCTGCGAGTCGCCCAAACTGACGTGCATACACGGGGTCGTACAGGTTATGTCCCAGGGGCCGCTGCGGCACACCCAGCTCCTCGTCGTTCGCATCGACAGGCGCCGGAAAATAAAAGTCGAGTGCGATGCCGATGTGGGCAGCGTTCATCGCCCATCCGACGTCGAAGAGATCGACGCCCACGTCCCGTATGAGACGGAGCATCTCGTGAGGCGATCGCACCCCTGTCACGAGGCGCGGCTTCTGTTCCGAAAGTTGTCCAAGCGACGTGCGGAGCAGTGACACCAGACTCGGTGACGCTGGTGTTGGGGAGTCGGCCGTGGGTAAGACACCCGACGCTGCCAGGTCCACATCTTCCGCATCTGGGGTCAGCACCTCGACGATCAACTTTGGGTGCAGCAGCATGTCGGGACTCTCCAGTTGGAGAAAGTCGTCGGGTAGACGCTGATGTTGAGACGTGTTTGGAGCTGGCTTTTTGCCACGCAAAACAGCGAGGTCGAATGCGTAGCCCGCGATTCCTTCGTCGAGGGACCGGAGCGGCGCGACAGAAGCTGCTTCAGGGCCGTACAGTGTTTCTCGGAGTCCGTAGGCAAAGGCCTCGCGTGCGGCCAGCGACGTTCCGCCCGCCATGTGAACAAACACGCTGAACGGATGGCGTGACAGTTGACGCGCGTGGGCTGATCCAGACGTGAATGTAGATGAATCGGCTTCTCCAGCAACCGGAAGGGGGCGAAGCATATCTAAAACCCATGCCATACTTCGCTCGATGCTCTTCGTGATGCGTTTCTGAGAATAGGGAGGCGGTGTGAACGGCGTGTCGGTGAGGGCGAAGACGACGTCGGGCTGCATCTTGTAGACATACCTGCGCCAGTCCGATGGTGTCACCTGGCCGTTACATCCCAGAACGAGGTGGTCATCATCAGAACAAGGAGGCGCGTCACAAAAGGATCGAAAACAAACCTTCTTGACACCCCGTACACAGTTGGCTGAGACGTATGTGTTTCCGTTGGGCGGCATCTCCCGCGTATCGAGCGGATTTCGAAGACAGAGGGACACGATCTGCTGATCCACGTCGAATCCCAAAAACCGATGCAACGGATACGGTCCATGTTGCAAGGTCGGGATCGGAGGGACTTGCTCCAAACTACATCACCCAATGCGAATACGCATATATCTGAATCGAACGTATTTCTGGAAAGCAAAAGCACGGACGACGACTCACAACGACTCGAACGGGACGTTTATCCACTGGATCGCGTCTGACCCCTTTACATGGTCCCTCGACAGGTGGGGTACGACGCCACGAGAAGTACCCACGAAGGCGTTTGGCGTGTCCATCATGATCCTCCTGGTCGTGCAGCTTCCATTCGTAGCCTTGGGGTGGCACGCGGGGGAGTCGTTGGTCGTTGGCAGGTCCCCCGATTTGGATCCGTTGACCGAGTTGGTGTGGCCTCGGGTGAGCGCGATTTGACCCACCCTAGGTCCAAATGTCGCTGGGACTGGTCCGTGAGGTGCCTGTGTTGATGATTCAGAGAGGCTAAACGTGAGCGATGGTCCGGAGCGTCGCATCGTAACATCGATCTCCCCTTCGGGCGGTGGGACGCTCATCGTCGATTGTATCCTTCGAATCACACGTACTCGGACGTGCGGGGACGGCTAAGGTCGCTGATTGGATTGTCAAGAGACAGTCCTTTGAGAATGGTAACTCTGAGGTATCTAACACGATCACGTTGGTCTTGAGCGGCTCCTGAAAACGTGTCAAGATGAGGACTTGGTAGTTCAGGTTCCACGTTCACTGGACGAAGCAGCCACGATACAAAAGAAAAAAGACTTACTGGTTTATCTATAGGCCTATGGCTAAAGGTTAAGTGGAAGAAGCATCCAATTCGACGTCCGAGTCGATCTGGGAAGTCGAGAATGCTTGGAAGGCAGCGAGGCTATTTCAGACTCCGCGAGCGCTAAATTCTTCACCAAGTGACAGCTTAGACTAAATTAGTCGAGGTAGTAAGTGATACCCCATGAGCTTTCGCCCACTTCCTAGTCTCTCTCGCACTCAAGCAATTGTATTCTTCGTGTAACTACCTTGGACCATTTACGCCTGGTCATCGTTATCCGACCCACCCGCACCGTTCGAACTTCGAACCTTAGGTTTCACCATTCCCACTGGTTCAACTTTCGCTTTTTCACACAAACCAGTTGTGTGCAAAACCTATCCATACGTCAAATGCAACTCCACCACTTTATGTACAATATGATGCGACCCATTACCAGGGCCAGAGTATTGTGGTGAAACCAACGTGTCACCGCAACGGAGTTAGGAAGAAAACAGAAAGAAGGAACGACAAAAAAAAAAAAAAAAAAGAACAATGCTACACTGTTTAAGGATGCCCATGCCATGCTATGTATTTATATATAATGCACCTCTAAACCAATGTGATGCGAGTGTATGGATTGAATGTAGTCACTGTATCAATGCGACCGAGTGTTGAGCATCACCTTACGCCTGGCGTGGTCAGAAAAACCGGAGGGCACGCACCTTTGAACTTAAAAAATTTACCAGTGATTCCAGGGTAAAGAAAAAGTGAATGAGAAGATGCCAGAGTCAAAGGAAAGACAGAAACGGAAATGAGTAAACGACGATGGAAACCCAGGGGAAAAAAAGGCAAAGCGGGCCGGGGCGGATCAACGGCCAGGCTCGATCAAACAAAACTGAGGCTGCCAACTCCCCCTCGACACGTGCAACAACGCAACAAGACAAATCTGGTCGAGCTGAATGCCGTCTCGTCCAACGTTCCATTCCGCAAGATCTGGGTGGCACCGCTCGTTGCGTTGTTTCTGGCGGGAGAATATCATCAGTCTACGGTCAGACGTCAAGCCGACAGTGGTGATGCCAACCTTGATCAGATCACGGACAGCCTTTGCTACAACCTCTGCGAGCTTCACACGCTTGATAGGGGCACGCGTCTTCTTCCAGTCCATGGCAGAAATTGTCTTGGACCAAGGTTCGTACCCAGGCCACTGGCGTCCCGGCGGTTGAACGCTTAGCTGCAATCAAATCACCGATCAAATTACCAAGCTCACCAGGATGCGGAGAGTAAACGTCTTCTTCTCCATATCAAATGCTTCTGTGCGATTCCGGAGGCGTGAAAAGCTGCCTGTTTGATTCAGAATATCCATAATCGGGATCCCGATCTGATTCGGGTTCTCCAAATTGAAAGGGATGGAGGCATGTGGGGCAGGAGTGTTGTATGACGTGATGCTGTTGCTTGAATACCGTTCTTGAGGAATCACCCGTCCGCGCCCAGGAATGTAGGAATCCGTGGAATGTACACTCCATGCCCGATCAGAACGGGGAACCACCCTTCGTGCTGTCTACTTCTGTGTCAGCTGTACGGTGTACACGAATTGGCATACAGCACTAACGAAGTGCTCCTCGTCGGCGGGCTGCGGTAGTAAGCGTCTTCTCTCGGGTGAACTGCGAGTTGGCTGTAGGCGGCTCGGACCTGGGACTGAACTCTGGTTTGAGGAGGAACTCGCCACAGGAAACGAATGGCTGTGTTGTCCAGCGTTCGCATTAGGCAACTCTAGCGTCGCTGTGTTAATGGCGTCTTGCGAGAAGTCAGCAGGAATAGGTGGAACATCGGTGTTCGTCTGGCACATTGGCCCCGTGCGGTCCAGTGAGAGGAGCTGTGTCGACGAAGGGTGCGGATAGTCGGATGCAGAATGGCCTTGAGAAGTTTGAGGAATGAAGTGTGCAAAATTACTGCTCGTCTGTGTGATGGGTATATAAGCTTGCGGGTCGTGATATGGCTCATAACTCTGGTGTTGGAACTCAGGCTGCCCGTAATCAAGGGTGGTGTAGGGACCGTATGGCAAGTAGATCGAAGGTTGCAAAGGATTGTTGTCCTAAATATCAAGGGAAGTGTCAGGTAATGTGACATTGAAGGTGGAGCAACCCAACATTAGTATATGTGGCGTCCTCGGTTGGGACAGTAGGGAGTTGCAACGGAATGTTCGCCTGAGGTTGATTGGTGGAGTAAGTCGTATCCTGTGAGTTGGAGAAGGGCGAATAAATTGTGGCGTTATAGGAGTTGTGGCATGGATATACCTCCGCATCGTGAGCTTCCAATTGTTCTCTGACCGGGTCGACAGATTGGTAGGGTTGAGAGTAACCACTCTGATCCCCCATCGGGGTGTCCGACGCCCAGGACTGTTCTGGGGAGCGCGACTGTCGTGAGATAGGGGGTCCTGAACTGTTCTCATAATAAATATGACCCTGGTGTACATGATACGGGCTAAACAAGAACATCAATGTCTTTCTTGTTAATGTGTAATAGATACCTACTTTGAATGCGGGGACATGGTGGATGAGGATGCTAAACAAGGGGGGACATGCAGTGGCAGACCCATTGTGCGCTTTAAGTACTTTCCCGAGGATGCGCTTTGGCTGACGAGGAAGGAATGATGAAATGCGTAGATCAAACGTTGTCCAATTTTGTACCAAATGCTTTCCAGTGCATCACGTCAACAGACTCCGCACACACCCGCGCGGAGTCTTATTTTCAAAGCGCGGGACTCTGGGACAGGGGTGGCGATGGCGCAGGCACTCTCGGACAATGTGCACAAAGGCTGTGTCTTCCACTGCCAACACGAGGGGTAGCTAAGCTTGTGGAGCTTTGATACGGTGATTTGCTCATCGATGTATCGCACGACAGCTCGGTGTCACAGACGGTGCGGAGAAGGCGCAGGATGTCGTTCGGAGGCCCCAACTCCTGCACCGCTTTGGCGGCACAGCAATCAAGGGGGGCCGGCTCGCAGGCAGGGAAGGCGTCGTCATAATCAAGGAAACACAAGAACACTGTCTGCATAGCTCTTGCAGTGTCCAAGTGCATTCGGCCTACATTACAAGCAACGCTGAAGAATGGTACGCAGGCAACGAGTGAGAGGGCTTGTGTCCGATAATCTGCTGTAGAACAAGATAAGGCCTACCATTTTTGGGGATGTCCATTTTAGTGCCGAAATTTTAGAGTCCAAAATCACGTTGATGTTGTCGCGTAACCCATCGCAGTGGAGTACATACCTACAACGTCCGTAAAACGATGTGCTCCGAGGAAAACCATAGCGGGTACGCGGAGTAGACGCCACTGCAACAACGGTTAAGCGTCGCGAGATGCTGCAGTCTTAGAATGGCATCTCACCGTGAAAGCATTATAGCGAGTGTGTTCCCCTGTCATGACGCTACGTGAGAGAAAGAAGACTTCATAGGCTAGTTGGACAGCGAAGACCGCCAGTTGATCCGGCCCAGTTGACGATCACCACATGCACATGCGGGTTATTTATGTAAGGTGCTAAAGAAATGGATGGACTAAGCATACAGCTAATTGGATCCTCTTTGTACAGCAGAGGCATTTTTTTCTCTGCTCCCCATACGTGCACATGCGGCCATCCGGTACCCTCATTGGGGCCCTATAGCACCAACACGTATGAATGCAATATTAGTGGGTTTCAGTCTCACGTCACTCGCGCTTTCCAAACTCGGGTTACCTCCTGGAAAGGTAGCATTAAATAATTGTTCCGCCTTCACAGCATACCTTGGTAACCCAAATGTGGTCTTTACCGACTTCTTGGTATATCCAGTACGCTACACAGTCCGTTCCAATTTCCCGACGCTCGAGTCACGCTCCGCCACACTGGACTTACTGAACAGATGTTCTCTTCCATTCCACTTCGACTGCGCAATGTCATACTGTGGGCCCTCTCAACACCGTACACGACGAGCGTTGATGTCTTGAACCGGGGTCCTTTCTTTTGTTCATCATCGAGTCATTGCTTTCGCCCAAACCCCACAAGTCGAGGTAACTTCTCCCATTCCTCCGATCAGTTGTAAGCCACTGAAAATACCCATATCCGTCCAGCGGCGAGCATTTGAACGCCGCCTGCTCAGCATTCAGCCTAGACTTACTCCAAATCGACACACTGACACATTGGCCCACTCAGAAGTGGACGGACACATCTGGTGTATTAGACTCTCACTGTCTACCCGCAACTCCCATATTCTACTCTCGGTTTTCTCCCATTTTTCACAAGACTTTCGACTGTGCCTTCCTATGCCCAAGGGCCAGTACATCTCACATCTCCGCCCCCCCAACGATTGCTGTGCCTCTTCCCTCCCAGGCACACGGTTCAAGCCGATGTCCGTCACCCTCACTGTCACGCATTACGGCAGAGAGCGACATCCGTAGGGTCTAGGCCCGGTCGCCACTCGAGGCTGTGCGGGGGCTGCCAACCCACTCTGCTCTCCTGCACCGCCAGAAAGATTGGGTTGGATGTTTACCGCTTGACTTCTGTCCGCAATACATTAAAAAAATACTGCGCAAGGATACTCTCGGTCGACCACGGCACCGAGTGATTGCGAGGGCTATGGTGTACGTATCTCCGGCAATAATCGATCACATTATCGCTCCGACACAGATCAGACTACCGCGAAGCTGTCCGGTTGAGACAGAGACTGGCAGTACTACTTCGTAACATTGCAGACTCCGTTGCGGCGCTGCTCAGTGACCGGCATTGATACGGGCTGACAAATGGGTCCGAAGAAGCTTATCCTACCGCGCCTTGATTGATTGATCCATGCGATCCCAAGATCCTATTGCTGAATGACTTGCGGAAGAGGACTTAGGAGCAGCTTTCGTGTGCAGAATTTTCCGAAGGTGCTGATGCTGTTCCCCAGCCAGGTACATCCCGGGTAATGTTTTGTTCGTCACTAGCGAATGCGATTCCCGTCCGCTTTCTCATCCCCTTTGTTGCACCGCCTTCTTTTTTCGATCATTCAGATGGGTTCAGCGTGGGGTTTGTCTTGATTATACCCTTCTTCACCCATCTTTGCCGATCGCTTTCTTGTTAGACGAGGCTTTGCTAAAATTTTTGAATGTCTGGCCTTCACACCTCCATCCATCATCCTCTAACGTCCTCTGAGTCCTCGAGTATCCATAGGGTCTCGCGACCCAACTATACCCGGAAGAGTACCGAAAATTTTTATCAATTAAATTCGGAGTGAGAGGGAAAAAATCACACAGAACCTCTGGCCTGTAGGCAGTATTGTCAAAGATAGTAGCGTACACCATACTACTACGAGATGCCAGACTTTATATGCGCGGACAGCTCGAGTCTACACCTTACCCCTTGGAGGTTCGGCTGGATGTCGAGGAGACGTAGAGAAAGTGGAACCCCCGGTCCCAGTCACCTATCCAATCTAGTATATAGGTTTGACTGATTCTTTGTGTTTCTCCTTACATTTCTCCATAGTAATATTGTGGATTCCGACTTTGATAATTAATCAGGGGTTAGGCCTAGGGCAAAATCAACGTGTGCTGCGATTTACTTGCTAGTACCTGAACCTTTACTAGTCCTGATACAATATCATATTCCGAGCCACGCAAGCTTCATTGCTATCATAGTCATGTCAAGGCACATGCACTTGTGACAGCTGCTAGTCACCAATCATGTACATGGTGCGTCGGCATGAACGGTCTCCGGCTCTGATACGGTTCGTACCGCGCACGCGTACGAGCGTGAACTGTGTCGGCACGCGCACTCAAACGTCATCTCGGATGGTCTGGTGGAGCCACCCGAGGCACAGATGTCGGTCGATCTTGGCCCTAAAAGGGATGTAAGTTTGCGGCTGGTAAGTAGTATTCAGGCTTCAAGTCGCTTGACTTACCTGCCATGCGCGCTGACCATATTTCCAGTAGATTGGGGATGCGGGGTGGTTGGAGAACCTGGGGCTTGACGGAGACATTGACCCCCACTAGCAGCTCATTTCGGCTCAATCTATCTGGTATCTTCCGTTTTCCTAAGGTCCGGTTGTGAATGGGCAACCTTATGTGCATGTGGCAGCCGCATCACGGACCGGCGAGTCCAGTCCTCGGTCCTGGCTGTACACTGGTCATAGGACCCCACATCCGGACCTGAGCTAAACCATACTTACCTATGGAGTCGGAAACGGAGGGTACGAGCGGACTTTGAAAGATTCTACTACGATCCCGTTAGTGAGATGCACGAACACTAATCGACGACAGTGGTTTCACTTCAGATGATCGCTCCCTCGGCCGGGAAACCTCCAGACAGGATCCAGCTCTGAGACCTGAGAGGTTGCATGCATGAACATTGAATGTGTGTGCTATCGTAATGTATCTGACTACCTGAGGATGTGCAAGAAATTACCGTACACTGAAGTATACCATATGTCAATATATCACCCTTGAACCCGATGGTGTGACGTGGAAGAAAATGGTCGTGCGCCCGCGCACGAAATAAACTCGATGGACCTTGGATGGCGCCGCATCCTCCGATCCGATCATACCGGCCTTCCTACTTGAACTTGAGCGCTCTCAACAACGGGATCACCTCAGCCACGTGCTTCTCCTGCCACCCACCCTCAGAGCAATGCATAACCATGACGCCAGACAACAACGATCTCTCCGGCTCCGATGCGACAGTGTCACGGTCGTCTTCCCGTTCCTTGACCTCGACGAACGGGAGGGATTTCAGTCGCTTGAGTATTCGCGGAGCGCTCAGAGGTGCACGTGCTGGCTGGTCGCCACGTTTCGGTTTGTCGGCACCTTTCCGGAAGGACCGGACCCTTAGGAGTGATTTCGGCGTGTCGTTCACTGTCAGGTCCGTCGATCCCGTTGCAGGCGGGCCAGTCCAACTGGTCGGCGGCTGCCACCGCCAAGCAGATTTGAACTCGGTAGGCTCAAACGACGCCTTCTCCCTCCCGTCCGTATTGGAGCTCGACGCCAGCGTGGGGGACTGCGTCAGCGGTAGGCGGTCGGGAACGACCACGTCCGTGTTTTCGACCGTGACGTCGAGTATGGTCAGATCCAAACTGCCGAGTTGCGGCGAATACGACAGCGCGGGACACGATTTAGATGTCTGTCGCGAGACGCTGCTGTGCGAGCGAGCGAGCGGTGGTGATGATCGGCCTAGGGACGCGGAATTCGGAGAGGGGGAATGGCCGGTAGAGCGGTGTCGTTTGTGTTTGGAGAACTGGTGTGGCGGAGGGGATTTGGCACGGGGAAGGAATGTATCCCTGGGGGACCAGATCGCCCGCATATCATTGGACGACGTGTGCGACTTGTCACCGGACGAGTCGGTTGAGTCTTTTCTTTTGGTGTGGCATTCGCCCTCGGCAACGGAAGACGGTCGGCTTGGTGGCGGGGACGTCTGCTGAGAAGGATTGGACTTGAGCATAGTGTCGTCGTGAAGTGGCTCCTCTGGCGCAGGGCTTATTCGAGCTTTGGCGGAGGCAGCTAAGAATGACACACAGCCAGGGGATTTGCGCAATGCTTGCGATGTCAGCTCTACGACAGACGAGCACACTGCTTTCAAGACGGTAAGTGATCGACCTCTGTGAATGCGTGCCTGCTCACTTGGACGTAGTTCTTTTTTCGATTTCACAAAGATGTCCCCAGAAGACAGGGGGGATTCTTGGATGTATGCGAATAGTTGGGTTAGTTTCCGCATGGTGCACGGAGGTATCCAGTTATATTCTGTTCAAGTCGGCGGTTGCCTGCGAGATTGACATGAAGAGAATCCCAGATCGCGCCACAAAAGGACGGAAGGGGCGGCCAAGGAGCGTCGGACTTAGCGGCTTTGAGTGAAAGAAGTGACCGAACTCACCAGGCGATGACGGTAGTAAAGGGACACGAGCAGTCGACGTCAAGCTGTAAATTGGGGTGGTTGGATGTGGCGGCAAGGAAAAGCCGATCGGGATGTGGGAGATATAAAAAGGTGGGTTGACACCGCAGAAGACGGCGTATCGAGATGACCAGTGCCTTCCGCCTGCACCGCTCCATTTTTCCGCGGCGTTTAATAACATGTGGACGTGACGAACCTGCGATGGAAACCAGTTTTAATCAACGCCCTTGATGCGGGTAGGCTGACCCTGTGGTGGGGTAAGCTGGCTGGCTCCAGGCCGAAGGACAGCCCTGCAGGAATGAAATATATGCAACGGCACCGAGCGACCACTGTCAATTGAGCACTGGCAACATTGTCTCCCCTTCAATATTGCGTGGCCCCACTGCGGCTTGCATCACTGGGCTGTTTCACCACAGCCACATGCGGAGTGATTTGGGTCCATCTGCCATAGAAGCATCACTGCTCGTGTTCCAGGAAGATATTACGAGTCAGCTTGCCAGTAAGTACTCAGGCTCGGTCCCAAGCAAAGGCACGTTAGGTAAGGGGTCAATGACAATTGAAGCGACCTTTGTTTCAAGGCACGCCGTGTTTCAACTGCTTTTTATAACATTAAGTTCCGTTCAGACAGGCTCCATTATTTAAGCGCTCAGCAGGCCATGCATTGGCGGGCTTACCATCTTCCACGCAACAGGAGTTGTATTTCTCAGATCTGATGATCGCTGGCGTCGTTGATTAACAGAACCAGTGCACACAAGATCAACCTGTGACATCGACCCTTCGGCGATTAAACTAATGCATTAAATAGTAGGTCCGTATCGAGAATAACATGCGAATGACAGACGTATGTGTGATCAAGGAATGATCAAGAAATGAACGAGGACCGAGGAGAACATCTCGGGGAGAGTAATCATCATGGGTATCTTGACTCATCGACGTCGAATGACAAGCGAGCCTGAGAGGAACATGACGAAGAGCGTCGCTATCAAACCAACGAACGCAGGGTGTGCAGCGTACTGGGGGATCGCACCGGAACACCCCGGGCAAGTCTGACCTGCCATCCACATCAATTACAGTATACGCAGTGTCAGGCAATGCATACCACTGGAGAGTGGCGTATAGTCCCCTGCCGTATAAAGCGCGAATTGCACGGCGCTGTTGGGAGTGAGGAAGCCAGGCGCTGGCTGTGCACTCGGACCAAGATCCCCCCATATCTCGAGCGTGTACTTGGCTTGGGCTAGCGGGAGTTGGGGATGCGATGTTTGATACGCATAGGTATCCCAGGTGACGCTCGTCGCCGAGCCAGGTATGATTCCATCCGTAGGCCCCACCGGATAGGTATTCCCGTTCTCACACACAGCAGAGACGGTGAGATGCGTCGGCGTGATGACAAGGTTGGTAAAGTTCCATCCAAAGGTAATGGGATCGCCTTGAGCAATCTTGTAGTACGACGTCGAGAACTGAGGCGGCTGGGTGACGGTGATGGAGCCTGGAGGTGCGTTTGCGGGAATAGTAGGCAAGGACGCAGTGAGGGACTGTGAACCCGTCTGCGAGCCTGTCAGGGATGCAGTCTGCGTGGCCTGAGATGGAGAAACCGTCTGCCCGGATTGCACGCCAGTACTAGTCTGGGATTGGGACTGTGTTTGACTCGTACTTTGCTGGCCGCCATTTTGACGTTTTTCTACCATGACTACACGGGAAAGGATCAAAACGGGACGGATTTCCGTTTTCGTTGGTATTAGGGTTCGCCTAACCCACCTCATCCTCCACCCGTCGACTTTGCAAGTCCTCAAGGTCGCCGCGTGCTTCGTGAGCCTTCTTGCTGACTACATCGTCGTGATGGTCTGACGTGTTAGACGTGAAACAGTCGCGGGTTTCTCGCAACAGCCACATCCGCAGGTGCTTCTCTCCTTACCCCCGTCATGTTCGAAGAGAGCGCACCTCCCTCCCCGAACCAAGCCCTGGTGGCCCTGGCACCCCTCGAACCCGAATGGCAGCCCATTCTCCACGCCTCCAATCAAGTCGTCCTTTACAACCCGACCTCGCATGCGCTGTCGATCCACAAGTCCCCCACCGTGCACGTACCCGACCGGCCCACTTCGCCTTGTCCATTCTGTCGCCGACCGCTTCCACCTGGATTTGCGCACGAGGCCGAAGATGAGGATCTACGCCACCAAAGCAGTTCGCACAGTCGCGCGGCCAACTATTTTCAGCTGCTGGCGATTGCCAACGAGAGCTCGAGACCGTCGAATCCGCCGCCGTTGGGCAACGGAAGTCGGGCTTCCGCTTTTCCACGCGAGGCGATGGCCGAGGGATATTTCAAGGCGTTTTTCCAGGAGGAGTATCGCTTGGGGATGGGTGCCAACGGGACCGTGTATCTGTGTCAGGTGTGCACGAGGTCTGCTTGCTTGTATTTCAGTGCGACTAAATCGTGACATAGCATGTACTGGATGGTAATCCACTGGGTGTGCATGGCAGCGCTATTTGTACCCAAATGGCTTCACGAACCCTCTCGCTCATCTAGGACACTTTGCCGTGAAAAAGATCGCCGTTGGAGAGTCGCACTCCTATCTGCTTGGCATCTTGCGCGAGGTTCGTGGGATATCATAATCAAATGTCGAATCTCAACGGCTTGCAGATTCGATTGTTGGAAACGCTGCGTCACAGAAACATCATTACGTATCATCATGCTTGGCTTGAAACATGTCAGTTCTCTGCCTTTGGCCCTAAAGTACCTGCTCTACAGTTGAGTTGGTTTGTAATGGTCCTCTTGAGTGATCTCACGGATATCCACAGCGTATTGATGCAATGGGCGGAAGGCGGGAGGTATGTTGCCTTGGATTTTGGTTTGTGGTCTGTCTAAAGGCTGGAATTGGCAGTCTGGATGACCTTATCGATCTTCGCTTGGGGCGACCGACTAGGTTACCACATATGCGGTCATCTCCCACAACGGATTCTCCCACCGATGCCCAGTCACCTTCGGCGCGTATACGAGCCTTTCGCGCAATGAAGCGTGCTTCGCCAGAAGATCGCGAACGTCTTCGTCGAGAGATGGCAGAACGCTCGAATGGGCGTGCAGCCGGAAGGTCGAGCCTGAAAGCTGTCCATCTGTTCAGTGCAGAAGAAGTCAAGAGCCTGTTCTCCGATGTAGTCGAAGGTCTTGTGTTTTTGGTGCGTGCTTCTTCTGCCGTCCAGATCGGAAGATGACGCGTTCAATAGCACGACAGATCGATTTTGCATCTTGATTTGAAACCGGGGAATGTACTCCTAACCTGGGACGAAGGCAGACTTATGCAAGTACCCTAGTTGTTCCGTGTATTCTTCATAGTGACACTAGTGCTTTAACCAGACCCCGTGCAATGCTATCAGACTTTGGTACGTCTCGCGATATGATCCACTCTTCTGGTTCACGTTCGGGAAACACTGGCACGTAAGTGGTTCGAGTGACTCCGTTTACTTGATCATCACGCCGCACACGCTAGATTGGAATATGCATCACCGGAGTCTCTCCCCTCTCCTCAGACAGGTCGTCTTCAAGAGGTTGATTCAAAGTCTGACATGTGGTCGTTGGGAATGATCCTTCACAAGATGCTTTTCTTCCGACTGCCATATCGTTACGCGACGGAGGGCGAGATCAGCGTCAAGGACGAAGCCGACAAGATGAACAAACTGGAGCAGGAAATTTCGAGATATCCAGGGTAAGGGATGCGACTACTCTCGGCATGAACACGATTGATGATTGTCTTAGTTTTCGAACGACATCCACATTACTGGCGGTTTTTGAAAGTCGACATTTGCCGCGTGCATTTTTGATCTTGTTGGAAGGCCTCCTAAGCGTTAACCCATCGGTACGTCCGACGTGCGAGCGAATCTTGAGCGCCATGTGGGAAGGCAGGGTAGGTGAATGCAAACTCGGAGGTAGACGTTGTGTGACCAAGTTCGATGACCGTTTTAGTTCAATCCTGTAGCATCCACTCCCAGTGCATCACCGGGATCCTTGATCCCCGTGCGACGGTCGATGGATGGAATCCATAGGGAGACGAGCCCGAGCCCGCGCGCACTGCTACCACTTATCGACCACGGACACGAGGACATTTCATCAACTCCATCGAATGAGAAGGATGACAAGAGTTCCCTCCCTTCGCCATCATTACCCGAGGAGGATACGAGCAGGCCATCACGTTGGAATATCGGACATATACTAGGGATACATCCGTCGAAGGAGACCCTCATAAGCAGTGTGAAAGCATGGATATTGGCAGTCAAGGTAGAGTGCTATCGATTGATTGAGTTGATGTTGTGTTCATGTCTACAGGCTGTCTCGGTCACGTCTTGTTGGGATGACGTGCGAGAGCGACCTGCTGTGCTCGGGGTATTGACTGTAGCTGCGCTAACGGACACCATTTCAGAGCAGCTGCAGGTTTCAATCGTGTTGGGTTTGTTTCATGTTGTGATCATGTGGATTGTGTACGATCAATTGTAGTAGCGCGGTATCATGTTCCGGATGAGAATCACATGCAACCCAAAATATGACAGTAATTTAGCTTTGACTGATTGCCATGAATTTGAGTGATGGTCGTCTTCTCAAAGATCCTTCGACCGTCTTCTTCTTCAAGACAGCCTTTGCTTCTCCTCTTTGCTACTATACTCGTCTTTCGTTCCGCCTTTTCTCGTTCTACTAGTAATCACACACCTTCTAATGTCATCGCTTGTCCCGTCCATTCCCAGGCTGATCTTGCTTCTACCGCCCGCTTCTTTCCCCTCCGTGCCCACCAACAGAACGGGAAATCTAAACTCTCCGTGTCCTTTTGGCACCAGCTCAGGTCTCTCCTGCGCATCGTCATCCCATCCATTCGTTCCCGCGAAGCTCTCCTCCTCATCACACATTCCTCTTTCCTCGTCCTCCGCACCGTCCTCAGCGTCGCAGTAGCTAAACTCGACGGTCGCATCGTCAGAGACCTCGTCAGCGCAGACGGTTATGGCTTCCTCAGGGGTCTCGCTCTCTGGTTTGCCCTAGCCGTGCCAAGCATTTACACAAACTCCATGGTCCGTAGCCGGCTCGGTCCGACCGTATCCAAGGACGTTATGCTGACCAATTCATCGTGCCAGATTCGCTACCTCCAATCAAAGCTCTCTCTCCGTTTTCGGGATCGACTCACTCGATATATTCACGACCTCTACTTTTCCTCCGCACCTCACCTTCGTTATTACCGAGTCCCTCTCCAGGGCGTCGACCAATATATCACAGCCGATGTCGAGTCATGGTCGGAGAGTCTTGCTAGCATCTAGTACGTCCTCCTCGTTCCGCCCGGCGCTCGTGCAAGCTGACCTGCGCATACAGTGGAAATCTAATGAAACCGTCCCTCGATCTATTACTATTTACTTCACAGCTTTCGCGGTCCCTCGGGTTTAGAGGCACGTTTTTGTTGTTTGTGAATTACTATATGACGATCAAGGTGTGTGGGGATTCCGCTGCGCGGTGAACGTGGATTGCGAACCTGTCTTCCAGATTCTTCGGGCGGTGACGCCTGCATTTGGCCGTCTTGCTGCTATCGAAGCCCGTTTGGAGGGTGACTACCGGGCTGGTGTCGGGCGCGTGGGGAGAGAGAGCGAGGAAGTCGCGTGAGCACGATTCGGGACGCATATATTCATGCCTGACGTTGGGTCATCTTGCGAACACAGTTTTTACAACGGCGGTCTCTTAGAGCGCGACATTCTCACCCGCGCGTACCTACGTCTCATCAAACACGTCAACTCAATTTACAAGATCCGGATTGCATACGAATGGACAGAGGATTTCGTGATCAAGTATTTGTGGAGTGCTGTTGGGTATGGGCTTATTGCGGTGCCGCTACTGTTCACGCGGAGGCGCGGCGAGGGCAAAGACCAACGGGCCAAAGATGGGGTAGTCGCAGAACGTACAGAGAGTAAGCCACTCCGGTCATGCCTTGAGATTGTCTCTGTTGACCGCTTGATCCCAGCATATATATCTAATCGTAGACTCCTCCTTTCGCTCGCGGATGCGGGCGGGAGACTGATGTATGCGTATAAGGACTTGGTCGAGGTTGCTGGCCTAACTGAGAGGTATGTTCCAACCGCCCCACGATTGGTGTGGTCTGATCCCTCCCGTAGATTGTATACCCTTCTATCAACTCTACATAATCTTACTGCACTCCCGCAGGCTGTTCCAGGAGACGGCAACACGTTTGAACTAAGGGATGTCGATGTCTGTATCCCTTCTCGCACACTCTCTTCACCCATGTCCAACGGCGAACCCAAGGAGAAAAGTGTTCCCCTTGTGTTCGACGAGGATGTGGAGCCCCTCGACCATCTCTCCGGATCTGGCACGACCCTCGTCCAAGCGCTGAGTCTCGTTCTTCACCCTGGGATGCACCTCATGATCACAGGTTCCAACGGCGTGGGCAAGACCGCCGTCGCGCGTGTCTTGGCGGGCCTGTGGGCTCCAAGCGGGCCAGGTGCGTGTGTCACCCGTCCCACGCCCGACAACGACACTACGAACCGGCGTCCGAGGCCCGGTGTATTCGTCGTTCCACAGCGCGCATACATGGTGACGGGTTCGTTGTTGGAACAGGTGATCTACCCGCAGACGTTGGGCGAGTTTTATGCCCTTCACGATGGAAACGCGGAAGAGGGGTTGAAGGAACTGCAAAGGATCCTGGAGGCGGCGCATTTAGGGTATCTCGTCGAGCGAGAAGGCGGATGGGGGGCGGCCAAGGAGTGGAGGGACGTGTTAAGTGGAGGGGAGAAGCAACGAGTACGTCTTCTGATCTGCCTCTCCCGTGTGGACCGCCAACCTCCATTCTAGATGGCACTTTCCCGCGTATTCTATCATCGGCCCAAGTTTGCCATTTTGGACGGTACGTGCTTTTCGCAGCGCTTGCTTGCTGCTCTCATCCAGGCTCGGGGGTAGAATGTACCAGCGCTGTATCAAGCGACGTCGAAGGGCAAATGTACGAGCACGCCAAGTCGCTCGGCATTTCGCTCATTACGATCTCCCTGAGGTACGTCGGACGTCAGATTGTGTTTCCGTGCTTGCGCACACACTGACGATAATGACTTGCAGACCCTCTTTGATGAAATACCACACGCATTTACTTACACTCGTCGGGGACGGCACAGGACGATGGACGTTTGTGCCGATCGCCGCTACCTCTCCCTCCGAGGCCGCCACTGACGCTGCTTCCCCCGACATCGACATCCAGGCACCGCCGCCTGACCTCACACCTTCGACGACACCGGGTGCTGGACCCGCCGCCGGCGATCTCATCCGTGTGTTGGAAGAGATCCGGACGTTGGAGAAACAGTTGGAGGAATCGAAAGTGTGGGAGGCAAGGGTGCGGGAGTTGGAGGAAGCGCTGCAGGTTCGGGAAGGGAATGCTTCGAGTCAGGGTGTGTGATGCTGCGCTGCGTATGTATGTAGATTGAGAAGTTCGTTGCAGCAGTTTCGTCCATGCGTTCAGTTGGGCAATGTACGCCGGGCCCTGCGGCGAGTCTTAGACATACAAAACTAACGCTGAAACATTCGCTTTACATATAACTATGGCATGATCGGAATCATCATAACCACTACGAGCGAGTGTAATAGACCCGAAGCGTCCGAGATACGTCGATTCTGACGCCAACAACACGCTGCGTCAACGTCATGCACAATTAGAATACCAGCTCAGTTATCCACGCAAACTCGTATCGTCCACCTTGTCAACACGACGCAGGCCTCCGATAAACGCCAAAATCTATCTCAAAATATGGAGAGGATTCGATGCACGAAAACACAACATGCCCGTCGATATGTATACCAAACGCGGCCGAATCCTCGCGTTCATCTTTCTCACGATCGAAATCGCTAATTCAGTTATCACAGCCATAAGCATCAGCGCCAAAAGGCAAGCGTCGCAAACAAAAAAAGTCCACCTTTCTGTCTCCGAACTTCAAGCTCCCATTCTCACCGACGTGGATGATCAATACAGGATCGACGATTCCATGTCGCAGCACGTTGAGGAGCACGTGGAAGAGATGCCGGTCGTGTTGACCATGCCTTGGTCGGTGATGGGGCATGTTCGGAGCCCGAGAGACCTAAGCTTACACCCAGCGCAGCATCTTCAATCATCCCCTTGTCCTTCTCCAAAACGCAGTCCGGGAACAACCAATCGTGTCTGGACACATCAGGTCGCATCCTGTCTATGTATCCATACCTCGTACCCGTCTGAATTTGCCCATCATCGAACGACACTCACATGGGTAAAGTGTAAACATCTCATCTGGACCGCATGCATGGGATTACACTCGAAACGCCATCCCGTTCCGTCTGCCATCCGGACCCACACCGTGGTCATTAGATCAACCTCGAGCGTCGCAGGGATGCTCGCGCTCTCCCGGCGACTCGATGAGGTGGAGCCAGACTGAGGTGTGCTCGTGCAACGAATACAGGCGCCGACTCAGTTCCCCGATTCACCAGGTACCCCCACCTCGAGTTCATTCCCTGTCTCGCGTTTAAAATAGGTGCTGGCATACGCCTGTGAATGAACGCCCATTTGTGTGCGTGTGCGTTCTCTGTGCCGTTCCAGGCTAAACGTGCTCGCGTTTCGAGTCTTTCGACCAGCGTGAAGTTTCTCTGAAGAGGCGACCTCTTTTGCATCGTCTTGGACACGTTCGTGTGAGTGAATTGTGCGAAAATGAGCCATAAGCGATCATCTTGCTATGCCTTAGTATCGGGGACAAACTTACTATCCGCCTCGTCATTCTGCCAATGGCAAGCATGTCCTCCGGCCCTGAGCACATCGATCGCGGTATGCAAGTTGATTATAGATTATTCTACTAGCAATACAATGCGCAGAATTATCACGCTTCTGATTCTTCGAGTTTTCCTCGATCCAGATCCCGAGTGTAGCGACCGAAGCGGCGGATGGTTCGAGACTATGTACCGAACTGCGGTGCCAGCTAATGGCCGGAACACTACGGTCCAAGCGTTACAGCATGGCTACTGGTGGGAGGGTAGTCCAGCTCGCGGCCCGCTACTTCTACTGCTCACGACCGCGCGCCGGCACCGTCCCAAGCGTCCGTTACCGAAATCTCAACGCGGACCCGGGTCTAACCGCCCTCGTTGGCCCGTTCGCTACTTCTGTTTGCTAATGAATAGACAAACGGACCCGTTAGCGATTGATCCGGATGGCTTCGAAGGTAGTGTTACACATGACCGGTGGCGGCCGCCGATCAGTGGACCAGAAGGTCTGTCAGGACTAGTCAGGACATGTCTTCAGAGAAAAACTTTTCGTAGGACCCTTAACTGCCTATTTTATCAACCCTTGAGAGCTCTGATTGGAGGGCAGACCCACAAGCGGTAACGTCATAAAGTGCTCTAGATGCTGTTAGCTTTGTGTAAGTAAGGGTCGGTATGGATGGTAAGCTGTATTGTTCGGGTTTGCGATGGCCAAGAAGCGGAGTTCTGTGACAGCAAGTATGGCGCACGATGGATTTACGTCCCAATTTTCTGTCACATAAAGGCAAAGAGAATGAAGTTAGCGACATACCCCAACTCGAAATGGTCTCTTCTCAAACGGAATGGGTCCTCGATGCCAATCGCCACCCACCCGTGTATAGTCGGTCAGTCCTAAAGTAGCTCATATCATCCTATAATCGGACTGACCACACGGGTTTCCCTAGGCCGATGGTTGGTTCTGAGCAGTGGATGCACAATGGGTGGTCAACCTTTGATGGGCAAGTAATTCTTCTCCGGACATACCAAGTTTGGTTTGATAACGCTTGGACGTGCCGACCAACAGAGCTGGTGAGCTGTGCATGGGAATCAACTTTACCTCTCCGCTCAGGATAGAAGAAATGAGGGATCGTACTCGTCGAGCTCTCGATAAATTCCGGTAAGCACATCGTGCCCGTTCTCTGCACGATCGAAGAGGATGATATTCGTTTCCTAGCTTCATGTGTCCTCTCATTGCTTGTGCCATAGAAGACGACGAATCTCCTAGATGGGTGTATACCCCCTCTGCCGATCGTGAAGCATGGCTTAATCTCGCTTTTGCTGTCGAACAACATGGATCTTCACTCGACTCATCTGAGTTCGTGAAGGATATCAACATCAAGCGACTACCTTATATTGGCATCGATGGCATGAGCACCCTGTTCAGGGTTTACCTACTTGTAACGTCGAAAGAAGGTGCCGATGACAGAAGGGAATATGGACTATATTTTCATGGCCCACACTGCATGATGGACGGTGAACCGATGTTCCATGCACTGAACATGATGTGCGAATGGATGTCCGGTAGCGGGATGGACGTGACGATCATACCTTCGAAGGAATGGAAGAACCTTCCTGTCGACATAATCACTGCAACAGGAGGGATGCCTAAAGAATGGGAGACGTCTGGTGCAGAGTTATTGGAGGATCTCGCAAAGCAGGCGAGTAAAGTGTTCGCGGTAGGTTGACCTGAGTGTTCTCGTTCTTGTCACACGATGAGAATAATGACATGTACTAGCCCGTTCACAGGTTACCACCGAGTCCATCCCGTCCTCTAGATAT
>JBBPMU010000127.1:0-55370 GCA_038090475.1 Wakefieldia striispora | reverse complement strand
ACTGAGAAAACATCACGGTCACTACCTGCTGCAAAATCCTGTTGCATGACTCAGTATCGGCTGATAACATCAGTGTCTGGTACTTTAAACACACCTGCTAAAATCGTGTCAACAGTAGCAATAAATCAATCCTGTTTACCAGTAACCCAATGAATTATTCCCAGAGAGGTTCTCAGAAATGTTTTTAGGCGACGGGGACATTTACTGTGACTGCAAGTAAAAGTCTGATGTTCCAAGTATTCTATATATCTCAGTTCATGGGTGTATATCCCCGTTACCACCCTGGGATGAAGTGGCTCATGTATTGTCTATGCACTAGCATGTTGAGGTGTTCTTGTACGACCTCCTCATATCTACTCTGGCAGGATAGTCATAAACGAAGGGTTCGACGCTGAAGACTTTGCCCGTTCAATGTGGCTCTGGTGGAACAACCCAGATGGGCCCGTTTGTACGTCCCTCACCCAGTTCACCGACCACCACCACTGAACAAGCTGGTTAGAACACTACCTGCAGACAGTCGTTTCCAAGGCTGGCCAAGCTGCAATCTTTCTCCCTGTCCATATGCTAGCGTATCCTGGTTGGTTTTAGATTACTAGTAGAGCAGTAGTCCCACACGAGTGCTGTTAATGCTCCTGACTTTCTTCCCAAGTGGAGGTGTGAGGGGGAAAGAAATCCTCCACAGCAACGATGTCTACGTTAGTACATCTGACCTGGAGAATACATCGACTAAAGAGGCTTCAGAGGAAGAACACACTGACCCAAAATGGACCTTAATTACAGTGAGTCACTCCCAAGCGTGTTTAGGACCGACCCTGTACTAATACAGGCTCTAAGTTAGTAACGATCTTTGTGCGTTGTCTATGGCCCAGAGCCAGGTAGACATCACTTCAAACCAGATTCCAATTTCAGAATTGCAGTAAAGCTAGCAGCTAAAGGGGCGGCATGTATATATTTGGTATGGATATGGGGCCATCGTGCCTAGTATGCTTGAGACCACTGGGGAAGATAAATTCAATGGGTGGTAAAAATCTGAGCATCAAACTTGTTCTAACCGTTGACATGAAACTGACAGCGCTAGTCGAAGGACTCAGATCGACCATATCTACCTCGACCTTTCTTCAAAGGCATTCTACCATGTAAATCCAGTGTACTGCTAAACGGTTGGAGTGGTGCGACCCTGAACTAGGCAGCCTGAATGAGGCGTTGGCAGAAAAAGAGCACAATTCACAGTATCCGCAGCGAGGGGGCCCTTCCACGAAACGTCTTCCATCGGAGTCACTATGGTTAGCTCGTCGAACTTACATAAAACCACGCTTGCATCGATCCGTATGCTTCCATCAATCATACGTAACGATGGCGGGCAATGGCGGGCTATCTGCGGAACCTCTGAGTCACATATCCAAGTCGGCGTTTCGAAAAGATGGCGAGCTCTGCAATGACCTGAAGGCTAGAGAGTAATATGCCTGCTGTTACAAGCATGAGCTTTAGAGTCGCGGCACGCCTGCAAGAAAGTAACTGGAGACACTGAGGTCGTGAGACTCGGACTTACACTGATGATGGTCGGATGACGCGGATCAAGACAGGCGCTGGTCAGAATACAACGAAAATTGACAAAATGGTCGTGATCTCATTACAACAGAAACTTTCTTAATAAAACACGGATACAGGAAAGCGCGTAACTTAGAGCTTCAAGACGGTCGTACACGAAAAAGCACTTCAAAGACCGTGAAAGGGTACGGCAGGCACCGGAATCCAACCAAATTCAAGACTTTTCCATGTCGTCTTGAACTTCTTTCTTAGCCTGTTCATCAGCTCTACTGCTACCCTCACTGTCCGACTCGGGGAGATACAACTCCTCCGGGACAGGGTTTTGGAACAAGATAAACTTCTTGATCCCGTATGGAATCTGGCGAAGTCCGTATGCAGCATGGACGCGCGTCGGTACCGCAAAGACTTGATCTAGTTCTTCGAGTGTCTTGCCCTTGGTTTCCCGAACGAACAAGAGGATGAGGACCCAGAGGATGCAGCACCAAGCGGCATACCACCCAAAGGCACCTTGAGGTTTGAAGGCGATGACGAGCGATGGCCACGTAATCGACAGCACAAAATTCCAGAACCATGTAGTGCCAGTGGCAAACGACATGCCGATATCACGGATGTAGAGTGGGAATGCCTCGGCAGAGTAGGTAAACGGCACAGGGCCTTCTCCCGGTGAGTAAAAGATCGCAAAGAGGTCTGATGGAAGTGTTAGATGAAAGAAAAACACCACCAAACGAGATGCTTACATATCCCGATAGAGACTCCGGCAACACGGCCTTGCTCAAACCCGTTCCAGAAGGAGAAACCAGTGATGAGCAGGCAAACCGCCATGCATGGGAAAGTAAACAACAGGAGGTTGCGACGACCGAAGGTATCGATCTATATCACAACGCCTCAATGGACATGAACGCTAAGAAGATATCGTTCATACTCACGGTAAACACGGCCGGAAGTGCGAACAGCCAATTCAGTGCACCGAAACCAAGGGACGAAGCCAAGGCAGCCACTTGGCTGAAACCTGATTCCAAGAAAATATTGGAAGAGTAGTAGGCTATTCTCGCTCGTTAAAATGCGGAATCACTTTCAGCGACGGAGTACTTGCCGATGACGTTGACACCGCAGAATTGTTGACCAAACATGACGATCCAGCTTGCCAGTGCTGCATTCCGATTCCGAGGTATGGTAAACATCTCAACAACGCGGTTTCTTCCCTTCTTCATCTCGTTCTCAGCCTCCAGCAAGACGTGAATGTAGTAGAGATCTCTTGCGGCCTGAACCCGGGAGAAGCGAAGGCGGCACAGTTCATTGAAGGCATCTCCATAGCGACCCTTGCTGATCAACCAACGGGGCGACTCGGGCGCAAAGAAGACTTGCATACAAACGATCAGGCCTGGGATACCTGCTGATCCAAGCATCAACCGCCAATTCAACCCCTTGACGCCAGGCGTGTCGGGGATGAAATAGAACACCAGATCAATAAGGTCGCCAACGCAGATACCAAATGCAGTCCACATTTGCCACATCATGACAAGTGCTCCACGGATTGGAGCCGGAGAGCATTCCGCAGCATACACCGGCACAGTAGCCGATTTAGGGCCGATACCAAACCCAAGGAAAAACCGCGCGATAAATAGATGCCACCACGTATTCGTGAGAGCGGACCAGATGCAGGTAAGGAAAGATATCATGCAAGTGATGAAAATGACTTTCTTGCGTCCAAACCGTTGATTGAGGGGGTCCGTCAACCAGCAAGAGATAGTTGCGCAGCAACTGTCCGCGCATTTTAGTTAAGCGAGGGCTAACTCAATCATCTGAGAACGTACAGATACGGCGCCGAGTTCACAACCCCAATTAGCCATCCGTCTCGTGCTGGACGATAACATAATTAACACAACATGACTTGATGGGATCAAAATAAATTCGGGGTGCTCACTCGAACCACCACCAATTCCAAATTGCTTCGGATATATAATCTGTGCACCGTTGATGACAGCCTCGTCCATGCCCTGTACGGCAGCGGCCAGCGAGGACATAATAACCATCTGAAGCGGGAGATTACTATCCTGACACAAAAATACCAGGAATACACTGACATAGTAGAGCATTCCAGTTTGCCTCCACCTGTGGTTCACCTCGTCATCAAAAACTCGTCTGTCTTCCTCGGTGAAGATATCCATGCGGTTATACGCTGCGGACAGCAAGTGGGCCGTGTGCACAGAAAAGGGATTTCACGAAACGTACACTGTGGGTCCTGTGCGACAAGAGCGCCCTTTTGCAAGTCGGAGAGAATGTGTGTCAAACCGCGTTCCTTGGCGAAGACTTCAACGTCGGACATAAGCTGGTCATAAGGGATGCCCCGCAATGGGTTAGCTAACTTCGCGTCAACATTGCTACAGGGTAGCGCGATCAACAGGCGGCGACGAGAAAAATTATCGTCGAAAGAGCACTCACGCGATAGCCCTCGATTGAACGTCCAACTTTGGATGATGATGATGTCCGTGATGACCCTCCGCTTGAACCGCGCGCTCATCCTGTTTAATCTCTGTTGCGCTCGACATAGTCGTTATGGACACTGGCAGGGGGGTCCAGCACACAAAAGGGAGGACAAATGATGGCTGTCGTCAAATGTGCGGCTTTGAGTCAGAACATGTAGCATGGGAAGCTTAAATACCATCGCCTGATGATTCTAACCGAATCGGGATGTATCATGCTGTGGTGCCGATAGCATGAAATTCAGGGACGACCCATCAATGGGGTGGAGCGGCTAAGAGCCCCAGTTTCACTACGTTACCTTCTTCGCTGATTGGTCGCCACGAGTCGTGACTCGTGAGTAGAACCGAAGCCTACACCTTATGAAACCGTGCCCCGACCACTTGGAGGTTGAGTCTGGTTGACCGTCCGTGCAGCTCATGACCGCAGAAGATCCCCCAACGACGTGTATGACAAGGTCTAGGTCGATTCAGCCCGCTTGGTCGTGGAAACTGAATAGCAAATAATGGCAACTACATACCTCCTCTGTTTCGTATCACTGGGATGGCAGTGGATGGGTGCTGGTACTGAAATCCTCGGACATCGGATCAACTGATGTGTTTCGCACACTCACTGAATCATTATCAATACGGCCTCCGATGAGAAGCTCGTGGCCTAAAGTGCTGTGGGCATTTCTGCAATGTTAACCTTATAACGCACGCGGCCACATGATGATTTTCAAGAAGTGGGGGACAGCATTTCCGACCTCGAGGTTACCAAAACTCACTGACATGATCGAACCAAAAAACGGGACGGACAAAATGTATATGATATCATTGGTAAGATAATCACTCATGACCCGTACTACATCACCCAAGGACGAGACGGCCAGATTGAATCATACAGGTTTAATATGGCTTCACTTCAAGTTCTCACGCACCTCCCTAGCGACCATTTGAAGTACTTTGGGGAATCGGCAGATGAACCGGGGCCGTGAGTACTTTGATTGCCTCGGATCCATAAGGTGGGTATCGCACTTGTAGGAACGGCTCCGCTCTGACAGGAATATTCAGTAAACCCGGACGGCCCACACGCCGTCTCTGACGCACTCTTTTGGTATGTCGATGGAGCTCCTCAGCTGTGTGAAAGCCTTGTAGGTGTACTCTAATACTTGGTCTCCATCTGAATCAAGGTTAGCTCTGGCTGGTGCCAAATTCTGATCAGCCACTCACATCCCGACTCGCCGACGCCACCGAACGGTAGTTCATTCACTGCGATCATAAAGTGGAGTGATCATTGCAACCATGACGTCACATCTAGTGTCAGGCACCAGCTAGGAATTCACGCGACGTACCGGCAACTTGTTGGAAGGTGTCGTTGAAGACGATCCCGCCGCTTTGTGTCTCGTCGATAACTGCCTCGGGACTGTGAGACCAAAACGTGCAAAAACGAAGTAACCTACGCCTCTGCTTGACAATAGAGTCCTCCGTGAAAGCGTACAAAACCAGCGGATGCGGTCTTTTCGCCATTCAGCATAAGATCCGAATCGTTACGATCGGGGCAACGTACCGCGCATTGATGAAATCAATTGCTTCGTCCAAGCCGTCAACAGGTATGATGGGCAAGATTGGGCCAAAAATTTCCCTGCGGGCAAAGGTGAACCTTTACGATTCACCAATATTGCGCAGTACTCACTCCTCTAAAAGAGAATCACCATCCTTGACATTCGTTACTAGGGTGGGTTCGATCCGCTTCTTCGCCGCATCCTTCCTTCCCTGAAGGGTATCGGTGATTCTCTCACCCTTGGTGCGATCGAGCATGGAGTTCAAGCGGTTGAAGTGAAACTCGTTCACAATGCTTCCGAAGTGCGAATCGCCAAGCGCTCCATCTGGGAAGAATGATCTGTAGGCCTTCTTGAAGCTCTGGACCAGTTCTTCTTGTTTCGTCCATGACACTAAAATGTAATCCGGCGCGATGCAAATCTAAGACGTGGAATCCCAAGGCGTGACAGCGCTAAAGATCAAAAATAGACTGCGACAGCATGGCGTCTCACCTGTCCAGCATTGTTACACTTTCCCCACAGAATGCGCTTGGCGGCCAAGTCCATGTCATAAGCTGGATCAACAAGCACGGGACTCTTCCCACCCAGCTCGAGCGAAAGCGGTGTAAGGTGTTTAGCGGCTGCAGCCGCAATAATTCGAGCGACTCGGCTACCCCCGGTGTAGAAGATGTGGTCCCACTGTAGTTCAAGAAGCTTAGTTGTCTCTGGCACAGCACCATTCACAACCCGATAGGCGGAAGTGTCAAGGTACTTGGGAAGTAACTCTGCGAGGAGTTGAGAGAGGTGGGGTACAGCCTCGGAAGGTTTGACAACGGCACAGCAGCCAGCTGCAATGGCCCCTATGAGTGGTTGAAAGATGAGAATGAATGGATAATTCCACGGTCTTTATTGATCACATTCCCCACAAAAAAGTGAGCCGCATCAGTCGGATACAACTTTATGGAAGTCAAATGACGAACGAAATGATCAGCACAGTGCCCTTGGGTGCCTTGTGAAGCCTGGAAAGTGTTCGAACGGTTTCGCGGGATGATATCAGTCCCCAAAAATCAAATCGGACAGCCCCAGAGGACAAGACTCACGTCGGTTTCCAGCTCTTGTGGTGATCCGGTACCTCTGGATGCTCGGGTTTAGCCCATGAATCTAATCGTTCGGCACTCAGGAGCGATCGCTCGACGACGGCTGCGATTTCGGCCATGAGGACTTCTACCCTCGGTTTCGACAGATCCTTGGCAAGTGCGTCACAGATGGCATCGGCCTCGTTCTGTGCTAGCCGAGCTACTTGGTATAGTTGGTGTTTCCGCCATTCCAGTGGGAGGGTGACACGTCTCTTGAATGTCGCACGGAGTGTTTCCCTGATCTGTATGGCACGTCATTATTAACTTTTGACATCTATCGGTGGCACATATCTGCATAATGCAGTCTCACCTTTGGGATCTCCTCGACCGGGGTGTGAACAAGGGAGGTCATCGGTTTAGTGGTATGGACGGTTTCGAATGGGTGCCGGACTGTCGTCCTTCGTAGTTAGGCAGTCCATTTATGCCCGTAGCACGAACCTGGTCATATGATACCTTCGGTAGAAACTCGGAGTTCTAAACTGGTTAGGCTCGCAGTTACCGTCTGGAGTGCCGCGTGCTGGACATATTAGTGCAGGTGCTCAATGAGCATATTTGAATACCCGCACGATAGTGCAATGAATTTGATGGACGTCGCGACTGAGCTGATTTTTCACTGGCTCTTCAAGTGCCGCGATTTGCCGACAGAGTCTTCGAAGTCGTCCCGCTGAGATGCTGAGATGTTGAATCTCGTCATCGTGCTTGTGCAACTCCAACCGCCCGGGGACAGTACGCCAGAGGGGGAGAGAGTGGATCATATCAGTGCCCGGGCGTGATCCTAGAACTCACGACCATGCCAACATGAAACCTTATCGTCATAATAGCTGCCCTTTATTGCGTGGTCCGCCATAAGAAGCCAAGTTTTGTCATCTGCTCATTTGCGCCCAGATGGTTGGGGGGTCACGGTGGTGGTTAAATATCGCAGCGCCGGTGATTCAAAATTGGCAGGATAGGAATGACTACATATCTTCCTATCTATGGGTCTGCTTACGGGGAACTAAAATTGACCGAACCTTGCGGCATGTTGGAACTACTAACTACTAGAGCTGGTGGAATGAGCAATTCGAGTGGGTTTGCATACGTATGCCTGTATTATACATTACGACTGATGGTGCTCGTTTTTACTTAGTTTTCCATCGCGGATGGCCTGGACCTTAGCTGTGATGACAAAGAATTTAAATTACACCCTCTTGGTCCAGGTAAACAAGTACCAGACAAACGACCATTTGTGTTGCTTCGACGGAATTGGGAGATGGACCGGGGCTGAAAGCACTTTGGCTGCCTCTAGCCCATAGGGTGGATATCGCACTTGCAGTAATGGCTCCGCTCTGGAAAGAACAGTCAGCGAACCATGCACTCCCCATGCGCACGAACGAATATGAGGTCTGTGGCGTACTCTTTTGGCATGTCAATAGAGCTCCTCAAGTGTGTGAAAGTGTCGTAGGTGTACTTCCAATGTTGATTTCCATCTAGATTCGAGTGTTAGCCCCAGTTGTCCACCAATAAATGCTCCAAATCAGTTACTTACATCCAGATTCGCCAACGCCGCTGAACGGCAATTCGTTCACTGCAATCACAGATTTCGATTATGGTATCGTGCACAGACATCAGGCCATATGAGGCGCATGTGACGTACCTGCAAGTTGTTGGAAAGTATCGTTGAAGACGATTCCACCACTTTGGGTCCCTTCGATAACTATCGAAGAATGTTGGAGGAAAGGTGGCGCGGACAGATGAACACTTACGCCTTTGCTTCAAAATGGGATCTTCTGTGAAAGCGTACAGAACGAGCGGGTGCGCCCTTCGGACGTTCAGCACAAAGTACAAGACACAAAATGGGTCGGCATACCGTGAAGAGATAAAGTCGATTGCTTCATCCAAGCTATCGACAGGGACGATTGGCAAGATGGGACCAAATATCTCTCTGTGGACAACAGTGGGTGTTCATCCATCCATGTAAAACTGGATAGTAAGTGCTCACTCTTCCAGGAGAGAATCGCCATCCCTGACGTTCGTCACCAGGGTGGGTTCAATGCGCTTCCTCGTAGCATCCTTCCTTCCTTGAAGGACATCGGTAATTCTCTCACCCTCGGTGCGATCGAGCATAGAGGTCAGGCGACCAAAGTGGAACTCATTCACGATGCTTCCAAAGTGCGAATCGTCAAGCGCTCCATCTGGGAAGAATGACTTGTATGCCTTCTTGAAGCTCTGGACGAGTTCTTCTTGTTTCGCCCGCTGAACGAGAATATAGTCTGGGGCGACGCAGATCTAAGACTTGCGGTAAGGACAAAATGAGCGATGACAGCGCAGAGTCTCACTTGGCCAGCATTGTTACATTTGCCCCACAGAATGCGCTTGGCAGCTAAGTCCATGTCGTAAGCGGAGTCAACAAGCACAGGGCTCTTTCCACCCAATTCAAGCGCAAGTGGTGTGAGGTGCTTTGCAGCCGCAGCTGCAATAATTCGAGCGACTCGGCCACTTCCTGTATAGAAGATGTGGTCCCACTGCAGTTCGAGAAGCTTAGTTGTCTCCGGCACAGCACCGTTCACGATTCGATAGGCGGAAGCATCGAGGTACTTTGGAAGTAACTCTGCGAGGAGCTGAGAGAGGTGGGGTACAGCTTCGGAAGGTTTGACGACTGCACAGCAGCCAGCTGCAATGGCCCCTATGAGTGGCTGAAAGGCGAGAATGAATGGGTAATTCCATGGTCTTATTGATTGTAAATAAGCCATCAGTCGAACCCAACTCCATGGACGACAAATGACGTACGAAATGATGAGTACGGTGCCCTTGGGTGCCTTGTGGATCCTGGATGAGATTCAAACAATGTCAACGAGGTGTGATTCGCCTCGACAATGAAATCAAACTGTCCCGAAGGACAAAACTTACGTCGGTCTCCAACCTTTTTGATGACCTGGTACCTCTGGATGTTCAGGTTTAGCCCATGAATCCAATTGCTCAGCGCTCTTAAGTGCTCGTGCCACGACAGTGCCAATTTCGGCCATGAGCACCTCCACTCTCGGTTTCGAGAGATCCTTGGCAAGGGCGTCACAAATGGCATCAGCTTCGTTCTGTGCCAACCGAGCTACTTGGTACAGTTGGTGTTTCCGCCATTCTAGTGGGAGGGTGATTCGCGTCTTGAATGTGTTACGAAGTGTCTCCCTGATCTGTGCAGCATAAAATGTGAACGCGTATGTCGCGGCTGCGTTATGCAGGCGTTCGTACCTTCGGGATCTCGTTGATGGGGGTGTGGATGAGGGTCGTCATCGCGTAGTGTGTCCTTACAGAGAAGGGGGGGCTTGATAGTTGGTCGGGAGGTGAAGGATGCCCACACCTCCTCGAAATAGGTAGCCATTTATACCGCACTTCGAATCTAACCTGGACTGAATGTATTATTGAGGCATCACTACCAGTGAGTTCAGTCTACCACTGAAACACCCCTGGCAGACGCGCCTGACAGGCGGCTCGATCTCCATTAGGGGTGTTCATTCCCAGATGATGGTGGTAGCGGAATTACCCCGATACACTCGGTGATTGACTGAGTCAGCGCTACGAGTCTATCCGACGCCAGCAGTCAGTAATTATTACTTACGGTATCGTCATCAGCCAGCAGCGAGCCTGGGCCTGGTTCAGAGTCACAGGGAGTCTGAGGACACCCCTCGTATGAGATGTCGATCGATGGAGCCCGAGGCTGTCATTCTCCGATACCCTTAGCAATCGATCGGCCTATGAAACCCTCCCTTGAAGTTGATCCGGTGCTCTATTGTATCCACCGTTTTCCATCGTTAGGATACAGTGATAGGCGTGTCGAAAACATGCATCGCCGAGGCCTGTTATTGCAATATGCTCAGACTTGCCTAGCGAGCGTTCTATCATGGCCCAGTTTCGCGAATGGGATTTGGAGTAGGCTTAGCTCGGTATACTTCACTTACTTTAGCGAGTTCATCGTCACCAGGGCCGAGGTGACTATCATCATGCAAGCGGAGGACACCGTGATGAGTCAGGGCGGTTACACAGCCACAGTCACTGTGAGTGAGATTCAAATCGACTCCACTGAGCCCAGACAGCCGCAGTACATGTGCCACCGGGTTAGAACAATCCCAGGTTAATGACACATGCCAGCGAGGTACATAACTAGAACACAAATGGTTATATTCGGACAATTTTACAACACAAGAAATACGCAAGCATCTCGTTTCTTTCGCGCGGACTCACAGGCTTACTCGTACAACATCCCAACTGTCAAGGCATCTGGTATGATCGGCTTTGCTTATTCGTTCCCAACTGTCACCCAACTATCAGGACCGGGGGACCTACAAAGGGGATGACCATCAATACCCCCGCCAGCCTGGACTGAAAAATCATCCACGAACGTCGCACCTAGCATTCTCATCTGACACAGCGTTCCCAGCGCCAATGACTAACTTCACCGTCTTGACTTCAAACCCTCGGAAATCCAAGTCAATCCGGGACTCGGCGTAAGCAGCGGCACTATTGCCTGCATCTGTATCGACTCTGGGCATGAACGTCAGTGCCGATTTGTGGTCTTCCAGCAGGTTGGTCAGGTATGCATCTACTACCCGGATTTGGGGGGAAATTCGGAGCTGGACGCGTCCGTGGCCACCAAAGGCTTCGTACAACCTCAGGATCACCGTCTTGCTCCCGTTCTTAGTCTCAAAATCGTCTTCGCCTCGTTTGATAGTCTCGAGGATGACATTGGGAGACCCCGACAATGCAAAGGGAATTCTGGGAATGATAGGCGGTTTAGCAAGGGCATTCCGAGGCACAGCTCTCACTGCGAATATACGGACCATCAACTCCCCGGTGACATGACAAATGCGTTTACTCACGATGAAGGGGGGAATTGAAAATGTAAGCAGCCTGCGGTACGTCAGATTCCAAGAAGGAACCGACATGTGGCAAGATTGCCCAAGAAAAGTCATGTTTTCCTACGTGTCCACAAGGAGACACGTCAACTAACCCAGGATTTGAATGAACATGACACCGCTTACCTTGGTCCTGTTCGGCATCAGGAGCCGTTGCTGCCCTCAGGAGGGAAAGGCGAAGCACATTCCCCTCGCAAGCATACCCATATTTCGATTCGGACAAGAGTGCCACACCATATCCGAATTCGCTGAAATCAGCGAACTTGGAACCACGCATCAGGGGTAGCAACGCGCACACCAAGTTCACCATCGTACCTTGTGACCACAAACTTCGAACTTAGCCGCCTCGAGCGTGGTATTCTTGTGTGTCGGTCGCTGGACCCACCCAAACTGGGATTCGTAGGTAGCGACCGTATTGTTGATATCGAGTGGCAACTCGACTGTCATAATGATAATCACTGAGAGCCTCAGGTCATGTCAACGAGGGTCTCACACTTTAAAATTTTGTGCCTTTCATGCCAATCAACCTCGACGTCAAAGGTGAGCAGTGGCAACCCATTCTCCTTCGTAGTGGCTACAGGACCGACGTTATTCGCAAACAAAACAAATACATCGTGGTTACTTACCTGAGAAAGCGTCCAGAGAAATCTATCAAAAACGAGTCAGTGATGCAGGCGGGGACGCGCAGGGAGTCAAGTACGAACGGTCAGGTCGATCGTACTCTTTCCGTATTTGGTCTGAGTTTGTACAGCAGCTCTGAGAGGTCCTTCAGCGACGACACGGACACCGGAGAACTTCAGCGGCGTCTTTGTTTCGAGATGGTGAATCTCAACATCTATCAGGGAAGGGGAATGTGAATAGGGCGTGAAGCAACATCGGCTCGAAAACAAACCCCATGCGTCCCAGTAGTTGGGTCGATCCTCGAAGATCACTAATCCTCCGGTGCTGCCTCTCGGTAGCAGTTCTCGTTTGAGCTTCACATCGTACAAGCTAGTGATACGTCCCTGAGATACTGTGAGCTGCAAGCTTGAATTTTTCAAAATGAAGTGGTCCGAGCCATTAGTAAATGCTAGGGAGATATTTTAGTCAGGTTGAGAACTAACCGAGTTGCGGCACACTTACCGGATACAGGTCCATGCTCAGCGGACACAACCCCTGGGCGAGCAAACATCTCATCTTTTTGGGCCTCCAGCAGGACATAACCGTATTTCTTGTCCGTGGTCGTCTGAGTGGGCTTCGAAAGCAAGTTCTGGCCAACTCCAGATAGAGGAATCTTAATGATATCGCGACGGGCGAAAGGTGTTGTATTGACAGCTATAATGTCGAATGGTTTCGGAATCGACGAATCCTCGGAGAGGGACACAGAGTCGGAGAGGAGGACGCCTAAGGCATCCTCAACGAGAACCTGGGAATCCTTGCGCACTTCGGAGTACAGTTGCTCGGCGTCCTCGTATACCATTCCGCTGTGAAAATAATCAGTCGAGTGCCCTCTAACATTCGTGGAGGCTTACATGGCAGATCCGGGGAGAACTGGGTTCGAGTTCTAATCAGTCCACTTAGGGGTTCAGTTTTCGCAAACATACCATCATGGACTGCGGAAAGTGATTAGTTAATGAAGACGCAATGGTGAGCTGCACTAACATTGGTTGAGGAGAACTTTCTCCCAACAGTCATCGATCGTCGCCTTTGGGTATGCGTATGAATTTCGCTCGGGTTTGAAAAGCGTGGCGAGGGTTGCGAGATACTTGCGAGGTGTTGAACTCGAAAATGGGAAGTGAAACAAACATTACGCACCTCAACGTCTCGCAACAGGATCTCACTCTTCCTGTTCCCCTTTTTGATGGAACCTTGATGTCAAAATATAAGTCACATGGCACCCGAAGAAAGTCACGACCCCTGCTTACCATGAGAAGTGTAAGTCCCACGATGGAACTAATAAAATGGTAAAATAGATGAAGGTATCGAATATAGGACAGTATACCTCGAGATACAATTCACCACGCCTATCACGAATCATCAAGACACCACTACGGGAGCTAAAGAGAACGTACCAGACTGGAAGCGTACTACCTTCTCTCGAGTCACGTTCTATGTCCTCGAAAAATTGCTCAACGGTGCCGCCCATGCTTACAGGAGGGAGGTCGCGATGGGTGTTGTTTGTTGCTCGGATTCGACGAAGCTATGGAATAGTAAGAATCGGAATGAAATTGTATAGGAGCGAACGCACATTCTCAAGCATCTTGGGGAGCGCACCTCCACCACCGTCACCATTTCCGAACACAAGAAGTGCGGTATCGTTCGATTCAAGATTCTAGCATGATCAGGCAACGGAAACCACTAGTGAAATGCAACTTACCTTGTGGTTTGTGACACCCTTGTTCACATCACCAACAGTTGCTTGTGCCGTATAGGTATCTATCAAGTGGTCGCATGCTTACAGTCATCTAATGCCATCACCAACTACACTTACCAACTGGGGTCATGTGACACAAGACCTGAGTGCCATCGATTCCCACCCAATTAAAAGTGGAGTGGGGAAAAACATTTCTGCACATATCGAGATTAGTTGCCGAAGGTGTCTCGTGAATGGAAAGGCGTACACATTGTTCCTAGTAGACGCACAATTATGAGACGTCCCTCGCACAAAGTCGCAACCATCACCTACCAGGAAAGCTTTTGCGTGAAGAAGTACTTCATCCCCGAGTCTCTAATCAACTGGGGATACGCGGCAGTCAACCCAAACGAATCAGGTAGCCAAGCCGTCTCGCATCGATGCCCAAATCGGGACTCAAAATACCGCTGACCATACAGGAATTGTCGAACAAGGGCCTCGCCAGATGGCATGTTTCCGTCATTTTCAACCCAGGCGCCACCAATGAGATGGAATTGGCCAGAGGCGACCTTTTCCTGGATCTTCTTGAAGAGCGGCGGATATTGCTACGTTGCGTCCCACGTTAGTTTGCTTATCTGCCTAATCTATAGGTTGACATACCTGTTCCACCCACTTGAATTGCTGGGCCTGTGAGCAGGCAAATCTGTGTTCTGGATAACGCTCCATAAGATCAATTTGTGTGGACCATGATCTCGCGGTCTTCTGTTGTGTGACTCGGTACGGCCATAGCCAAGCTGTATCCTATGGAGGGTCAGCAGGTCTTCGTCGGAATCCTTTGGTATATCTTACAATATGGCAATACGATATACCAAGCACTTGTGCCTTTGGACCTTCTCGATAGATGCTCGCACCCTTTGAGTGCCAAGCTTGTCCAAAGACACCCTCTGCGATCTCTCGCATTTCTCTAATGTTCTCTGCATCACCTGTCTTGAAGGCGTTCATGATTGCGTTTGCAGCCACTAATGCCTTGTTTTGCAGCGGGGAGTTGCCCGGTAGGTTCTCAGAAAGTTCTTTCAACGTGGTAAAGTCCCACATGAGGTGCCCTGAAAATAGATGATAAGCGAAACCCCGAAGGGGCCGGTCTTCGACGTACATGCTTCTTGGTTAGGGACGACTAAATCTGCAGATGCGAGGTTGAAGTATCTGTTCATCTGGAATCCACGCATGAGCGGCATTCGGACAATGAAATATGATCTCTCACATCTGGAGGGGCGATTATATCGCCATTCCAAGGCACTCCGAACATGCCATTGCAGCTAGATTCAATGACTACCTCATAGGTGCCTCGTTCGACAGCTTCACGAGGGATGATGTGCTCCACGCGACGGTCCCCGCCATACCCACCAGTGATCCCTTCGAAAGTACATTGAGCATGTCGGCCGATAAGCTGATTCTCAAAGACTACCTTGAAGAGGTAAACCCTCCGGAGTAAATATCATGGCCTCACATCCAGGATCGAATTCGACTGCCAGTCGATCAGAATGATTTCGTCAAGAAAATGAGAAATAGGCGCACGCTGAACGCGTTCGTATTGTTTCCAGTCGGATGGGATTGTCATCTTTACCTTCAACCAATGATTTGTCTGAAAATGAAGTGATGTATGATCAGCCATGTCCCCTTATAACGACGGCGCCGTAGGACAGTCGTACCCCTTCTCATCGTGTCAGATGTGAGAGATAACATGAATACATAAGAAACTCACAGGATGGCCCGAAGGAGTCGCCTTTCTTTGCGGATTTGAACTTCTGTTTCATCGCCTCTTTGAACAGGGGTTTCGACTGCCCGGGGGCGCTCCAAACCTGCAGGTCGACGTAACTCGGACCATCTACTCTGCGTGTATAGAGCACAGAGGAAAGGTTGACATTCTCAAAATGACCACCAAGGAATGTCGAGAGCCGGCTTTGGGTCAAGTTCTTGATCCACTTCGCCCCGGACCCATAGTTGAGTTCAGGATAATGACCGCAGCCGTGACTGTGGGCCATCGGTGTACAATAGAGGGTAGACTAACGCGCTTGGTCAGGCTGAGCGACGACTAGGACGTGTTGAAGGGGACTCCTTTTAAATGATGCTAGTGTGTGGGTTTCAGGTTAATGGGCGGGTGGGGAAAGATAGTCCACATGACCTCACCGATTAGGACGATTATAGCATGACGACGTACTGTCACACAGCCTTACTCACTTCCCTAGCATCGAGAGGTAATTATCCGATTCGACACCCTAGAGCCTAGTACGGCAACTGCAACAACAGCAAAATACATTTGGTTTATTTACGTAGCAACAGTTAATGAATGAGTTAGGCCTGTCAATATTCAATAAAGTTCAGCCATAGGCTGGTACAACGCCAGTGGGAGATCCGAGTCCGTGCCGTGTATAGCCCTAGTGCCCTCATGAATCCAAGTCATTGTATGGGTGAAGTGATGTTTCTCTGCAGCTTTTTCGGTGCATACCACACTTCAAACGTTCACCTGGGGCCGCACTGTCAGAACTGTGCAAGGAGCAGTCTTCCATTGAGCTTAAACCCCGTAAACGACCATGACAGTCAGGTATTACGACCTCGTCCAGTTCCTGGCCACTTGAACGCATACATACCAGTGGCATACCTGACTCCGACTCCGACTCGTAGTGCTGTGTCATGTGCAAACGCGAACGCGAACGCATAACGTTCGTGTTCGTGTTTGCACACTAGAGCGAGGGTGATGGGATGGGGCGATGGAGTGGCGAGGGCGAGGGCGAGGGTGAGGTCGGCGAGGTGGTGAGATGGTGAAGGCGCTACACTCATATGCAAACGCGAACGCGAACGGATAACCCGTTCATGTTCACGTTTGCACATAAGGGTGACTGTGGATGAGGGTGGTGGGGTCAGGGCCACGGAGGCGAGATGGCGAGGCAAAGTAAGACGGTGTGGGCGAAGTGACGAGGGTGGCGAGACGGCGAGACAGCGGGGGCGAAGCGACGAAGGTGGCAAGGTGGCGAGGGCGAGGGCAAGGCGACAAGACGCGTCGAGGAAGTGCCACGGCTATGCTCGTATACGAGCGCGAACACAAACATTATGCGTTCGGATTCGCGTTTGCACACGAGAGTAAGGGCGATGGGGTGGCGTGATGGAACGGAGAGGGCGAGGGCGAAGGCGAGGTCGGCGGCATGGCAAGGTTGCGAGGGCAGCTAGGTGGTGAGGTGAGGGCGAGGGTGAGGTGAGGGGCAACAAAACGAACGACAACGACGCGTCGTCGCGACTTACCATATTGGGTAATCGCCCGACGCCAAACACGGCTTTAATAAATTAACGGGTTTGGGGGCCTTTATAAATTCCCCGGCCGAGCCCTGAGCCCCTGCATATAACGGCCGGGCACTATATCTGAGGTGTGGTGGTCTCGTAGTCTGCCAACTCACCCATCCATGATGATAGTTTTCGCTCAACCCCTCAAGCTCAAGACCTAGCGCACTTTTTGCTGGTTTACTCACCGGTCACCAACTTCTATTCTTCCAAAGTGTAGTAGCGTCACGCCTGTGGGCCGCACAAGCACAGCAAGTTGATCATTTCGCAATGTGGGTGAATCATGTCCACGTTCACCAAGTATTTCTATACAATTCCCATGGCACATATCAAGGTTTAGTTGACGTGCTTCTGGGTTCCTGTGCTTCTACCCTCAAACCATGTACAAACTCGGTGTCAACTTTGCGGCCATACCTATCTTTGGGGGACCCGTGACTACCTCATGTATGTTCCAACGGCACTTGCTGTAGATTCCCAGCGGGCATTAAGAAATGGACCCACAAAACTTCCCAATGATAAGCCGCCCAGCCTTCGACATCTGTCCGCGCAGAACCAACACGACCCCCACACCGCTCAACAGTCCTTCCCTCCGTCTAACGTCTTGCATACGACTTCAATCTCTTCGCAAACATGTCCATCATCATAGAAATGGGCGATTCTGATGTTGATACTGACCTAGCCTCTGTCAAAGGCACAGAAGGCTCGTTCATGGTTCTGAATGACCATGCCGACAAACCTTCGGGCCCACGGGACGCCTATGTGTATGTGCCCGAGGAGTCTCGATCAGAGTCTTCCGAGTCGTCATATACGCGCATCGATCTTAACGATGGCATTGACGACGAGGACATCGACATCCCCGGGCCTATTGACCTCGACAACGAGCAACGAAACCACCAATTGAAGGAAGTAAGTAATCCCCATGGCTAACCTGAAACCACGCTCACAAAGGATCCCATTATAGATTGACGCCGAAATCTCGAAAGAATCTGTCCCCGAAGAGGATCTGTGTTCGTCTATCCCAGGAATGTATCGCATCCTCGACTTGATTAGCGAGCGTGGTAGTAGTGGTCTAGGTATGATTCCAAACGACATCTCGATTAGCACTCACATCCACAAAGTGGACAAGATCATCATCGCTCAAGATTCACTCAAGCGCTTCCTCAATGAGGTCTCTCCTGGTTCTTACATGTCCCTGACAAAGGTCGACTTTAAATCCCTCGATAAGTTCCAAGTGAAGCCCATCGGAATCTATGGGAGTAAGGACCAAATCGTGCGCTTTTTGGTTTCCATAGCGGTTATTGACGACGGCATGTATGTCACGGTCCGGTTACTATCGATGTACTGTTATTGATGATCCGACAGTGCGACGAAGTTGATCGGACCCACCGAAGCGGGTGTAGAGAACTCTTTTTTTCGCTCAGGCTTGTACATTTGCCGTGTTCCGGACTCTGTCGGGCCAACGGAAAGGATGTATGTCATTTATTGGCCGGAGGAATCGACTTGGGACGATGATACTTCTCCACCTATCCGCCGCAATCGTATCACTTTCATGAGGTAGGGATATAAGGAGCCGCATCTTGATGTGCATTGACGGTTGAATTATCAGGTACCTGACGAAGATCTGCGATCAGGTGATAGCCTTGATATCCGATGAGCATGCGAAATCAATCGTCTGGAGTAACTCACTCGACGATGGTCAACACTCTGATTCCGATGAGGACGATCGTATCTTCACTTTTGAGGTCGCAAAAACCAAAGAGCAAGAGGAGGGAGTCTCTACCCGTAAAGGATTCGAGGTATGCTATCTCGCGTTATTTATCGAAGCCTAAGTAAATCGATATTTGGCAGTGTGCTTCAGATGAACTCTTCGTCACCGAAATGCACCCAGAGTGTGATGAAGATCCTGAGCTTTTCAAGCCACGCCTATTATTCGGCGAAACGAGACAAGGTTTCATGACAACCAAATATCTTCCAGTCAGGCGCACTTCGGCGCTTTACAACTCCTCCAAAATCAGCACATTTATCTTACGGGATTCTCTGTATGTCTTCTGGACACATCTCTTGTCTCGTTTTTCTGACCTGTTGAAGGTCGAAAGAGCGTCTGCAAATACCTGAATCTATTAGCTACAGGTCACTCGGCCACCTCGTTCGCTTGGGGCTCAAAGCGCGCTTCCCCGATGAATGTAGTATCTGGGCCAAAGGAATTAGCGCCGTTAAATCCATGTTTCACGGGGATGTTGGAATCCAGCCAAAGAACGCTGAGGTTAAGTTGGGAACACAAACTGAGTCAAGTATCCGGCTTGCAGTTGTCGACGCCGTATTTTCTAGTTATCCGTTCGTCGTCTTTTTCTCTTTCTCGTCCTCGCTCACTCCGCAACTTTAGTACACTCGATCGCAGCCAATGCTTCGCCTGTGTCCCAGCTCCCGACTCTGGTGACGAATCAAAACCAACTGGTGGGTCACCTTTGACGGTTATGCGTATCGACGCTGTTTCTTAGAGCCATGCTCTCACATAGCAATAATTCACCCGCGTGTCGCGGAGAAGCTCACTGAGGAAGTTCGCCAAGCGGGCTGTGGCAACATATCCGAGAAGGGTTTCAGACGTTCAAGGGAACGAATCGATCTGATTCTCTATTTATCCAAAATACTCGTCAAGAAGACTGATGTTCAGCTTGCGAAGCTTGTTCAATCAGTTTACCAGGGCAACAAGCGACAGTTGCAATTCACCCTGGCCACTATCCTCCGGGAGATCGCGACGCCAGGACAACGACCGCCTAAACCGACTCCCACTGATACGCGAAAGGCTGAGAAAATGCTTAAAGAAGGTGGAAGTACATCTTCTCCCACCAGTGACCCGGACTTCATCTCGGCCTTTGATGATCTCTCATCTACCACGCCCGCGCTGCAAGAAGCCGTACAGACCGCAAAAGATCAAGCCCAGAGATATCTCTGCGGCCTTGTGGATGAGCTCTCTAACTCCCTTTCCAATTTTGCTCGTCGCATACTCCAAGAGAATATGCTGGTACAGGAAAGGGGCGAAGTAAATCGCCTCATGGAACAAGACTTTCGTGTCGTGGGTCGTTCTCTGGTCCAGAAAATCAATTCTCTATCAGAGTCATGTGATTCCCCGTAAGGCTTTTTGAAGCGACTGTTAGAACTCTAGTTAATCGATGATGTTTGAAGGCACACCTTGCGTCTCAAGGCTGTTATGGCATGCAAAGACTCTAGCTACCGCCAGGGTAAACGTATGTTCAACTCCCGTCCATTAGCTTACCTTGGTTGACGAGACGTCCCAGAACCACAAAACTTTGAGGTTAGCGGCCATCGGGAGACGTTGAAACCGGCTTCACTGTTGTTCACCATTCATTTGATGCACTTAACAAGAGAAGATCAACACGAGCTCCAACTCTGTCCTAACAAGGTACCAAGTCCACGTTTCAAGGAGTCATACTCTTTCCAGTTGCCTATTGGGTTCTCTGTGTCGTAAGATTGACATTTTATTCTGTCCTTGTGTGGTGGTTGATGGTCTTTCAGGCATGCCCAACTTCTCGAACGCGACAGACTTTTCTTGGTGTTGACTGATCGACTCGCCAACCTCCATCTTTACTTGGACCACCTGAACAGCATCGAAAACACTATTGGACGCAACCATAGCAAGATGCTTCACCGGGACAAGATTGGTGAGAAGTTCTTGTTGGCGTTTGACGAATCCCAAGCGATGCTTGCTGTCATTTCGTGTGAGAAGGTATGCATCCAGAGAGCAAAGTATTAGGTTGAGACTGAAGTTCCTCTAGCTGCAGCTACACGTTTTTGTTCACGATGACACTCGTGGGTTTACTGCATCTGGCAGCACCATCAACCTCAGCCCGTGGTACAACGATGGCACGACCATTCAGAAAGCGTGCTTTGCTGCAGGAGGCGAGGAACTTTTGCTCATCGATTCTCAAGCTATAGGCCGTGTTTTCTCACTCACTACTATGCAATTTCGGTATGTATCTTCGCTTTCGATGAATTGAACATTTATGTATCCTTGGTGGAATCATAGACCAGCTTCATTAGACATGCATCAAGTGCCGAATGATGTTCATTCCTCTCCAGATGGCTCGTGCTTCTTGATCGCTACTTCGGACGGTGCTTCTACTAGTATAGTTGCCTACCATTGGAACACGTTTGGGTCTTCTGATTGTTTCCCGCTCCATATCACGGACTGGGTTGACGACAGCAAGCTTGCTATTACCTCCCTCGTTCGCAGAGGCGCCGTCTACCTGTTGAAGTTGGACTTATTGTCTCGCACTTGCAGCTCCATCGCGCTTGACATCACCCGAAAAGTTACTGAATTCATGTTCAGGGAGAAGAATAACAATGGCCCGTCAAGAGATGCTCATGCCACAGAGCACAACTCTCTGATCGACTGTCATGCTGATGTATGGACATGTTTCCCTGTGGTCCCAGCAGTTCAACGAGCTATTATTTCCTCTGGAAATCGCTGCCGTTGTTCCGTCCTCTTCGTTACGGATCGGGATCACACTCATTACGCAGCCTACTTTGATGACATGGTCGAGACATTCGAACGGACGTCGAAGAAGCCGATTGGAGGTAAACTCAGCGCGTTGCACATCTCCGCCACGACATTCGACGGCTTTTTAGCCAGCTTCTTACCGGGTGTGGAGTGGGATGACGTATCACGGTTCAAGGTTGGAGAATGGGTCGTTGACATCCTCTGTCTCATCCCCATCCATCTGGCTCTTGCCAGAGACAATCGATTCGTCCCACTGAAGGACGGTGTATATTCTACTGCAGTCGAAAAATCGCTGCTTGGCGCCGAGATCAATGACATCGTCGATACGATATCTTTCGGATGGTACGAATCGATATTCCAGTCTTACATGGCAGAAAAGGTTTGCACTTTCCATATGCATAATTTACTCGATTGAAATGTGACTGACTGGGACGTTTTCATAGCCTGTTCGCGTCGTGTCTTCCATGGGAGAGCAATCCGTTGGGAAGAGTTTCACCCTTAATCACCTTGTCGATACGTCTTTCGCAGGATCAGCAATGCGAACTACAGAAGGTGTTTGGATGTCGGTAACTCCAACTAAAGAAGCGTTGATTGTTGCCCTCGACTTTGAAGGTACTTCCCACTCGATTCCTCTCTGCTCCCCGTGCTGATGACACATTTCTAGGTGTTCACAGTATAGAGCGCTCAGCGCAGGAAGATGCCCTTCTCGTTCTCTTCAACACCGCGATCTCGAATCTGGTATGTTTGCACCTATCGAGTACCCAGAAGAAATGTTGAACACCAGTTCTTCAGGTCCTCTTCCGCAATAACTTTGCTCTCAGCCGCGATATCACTGGGTTGTTCCAGTCATTCCAGTCCAGCTCGTCAATTTTGGACCCTGTCGCGAATCCATCGCTTTTCCGGTCTACTTTGGTGATCATCATCAAGGACGTCGTTGAGTCAGATACGAAGGAGATTAAGCGCGAGTGAGCAGGTTGAACTTTACCTTCGTCTCGTGTTCTGACGATAAGCTATTACAGGTTCCAGCTCAAGTTCCAGCACATAGTTGAGCAAGAGCAAGATGCCAACTTCATATCTCGTCTTCACGGCGGTAAGCTCAACATTGTCCCCTGGTAGGATCTTGCATTTGTTTCTCAGAATACAGAGTGACCATTCTACAACAGGCCAGTTATCGAATCGAGAAAATTCTACAAATTGTTCCCAAAATTGAAGGAACAACTCGACCAACAAGAGTTGACGCACAAGGCCGCAGGAGAGTTCTTGCATCTGATGAAGACACTTATGGCGAAACTCAAGGTTAGGGTTACCACAGCTGAAATAACTTTTCCGCAGCTCACTTTTTGTAGGCGAATGACTGGGGAGCACTCTCTCGTGCGGTTGTGTTGTTCGGTCTGATTTGGCTGCTGATTCTCTTCCAGAAACTATGGCTACGCATCGTGCAAAATTACTGGTAACGCTCCTACCCACCGCCCTGGCCTTTGGCATGCAGGATGTAGAGCATGACAAAGAATTGCTGAGGGTATGCCTTACGTCGTTTTGTGTGGTCACTGGATGAACTGATAGGATGATTTCCCGCTAAGAACCTGGACACGGATATGCCAATAGACTCCCCGGATTCCGAAGCTCGCTTCTTCGTCACCAATCTCGAATATTCTCAAAAAATGACTCGCGAGGAAGTGTTGGACGCGCTGTTCACAGACTGGGACAAGTTTAATTCCCGCCAGCTTATCCCCGATACTCAGTGGGCAGAGGAGCTCGCTCAGTACCTGGAAGATCTGGCGGAAATGCGCATCAACCACGTACGAGCGTGGGTGCAGGCAAACTTGTCGCGCTTCCAGACTGCTCAGGAGAGCGTGATGGAGCTCCAGCGGACGCTTGAAAGTGCCGTGATCGACTTGAGGAATAGCGTGCAACTTTGTCGGGCGCGGTGTACTTCCTGCCAGTTGCTCTGTATTCAGAATCGATTCCACGAGGGCCTGCACGATTGCAAGACCCAACATGTTTGCACACAGTCCTGCGAATACTGCGCGGAAGCGGGTGAGTTGACTTCAGGCGAGGAAAGGGTGTGCGCGATGACGTAAGTAATCCTTATGTTCTTGACTTAGCAACAGACATCATCATCTCCTCTTAGCGCTGGACATTCTGGAAAGCATGTGTACGTGTACTTCGTACAGGAGGTGTGGTTGTTTGGTCATGACTCTTTTCTAGTTGTACGGTCAACGTCCACTTGTGTGGTGCACCGTGCAAACTTCAGGGGAAAAGCGGATGCCTCAAAGCGTGTGCCAAAGTATGCCCACGTTCAAGTCTTTTATCTCTCGTTACTCACGATTCTCAAGGTCACTGGTCATGAAGACGATGACCATCAATGCGCGGCGGATACACACGCTTGCGGCGAGGTAATTGTTACCCCGTGGCATGCCCTTCGATCCAATGTTATAACCTACGCTATAGCCCTGCGCTCTCTTCTCCGTGACATTCCCCGACGGATCAAAGCGTGGCTGCAAAGGAAGGTGTGGAATTTCAATGTGAGTATCCAAAAGCGGTTCCCTAGCGGTCAGACCACCAGAGACGACTGTCCTCTAATCTCTTGTCACCTCAGCGACATTGAGCACGAAGCGCACCAGTGTGACGCACAATACTGCCCAATGCCCTGCCAACTTTGCAAGCAGCCCTGTCTAAGCCGTAACCACTTGCACATGTTGGAACAAAATGCGGTCCATCTTTGCGGGTACGTCATTTGGTGATGTATTTCACAATTTTAGGTAAACGCATGGCGTAGCGAGCCACATGATTGTGCTCGACGATGCGACGCTAAAGGCATTTGCGAACTTGAAATGACCCCCAGTTCCATCGAAGAAACCTTCAGAGGGATGCACGAATACTTCCGGTACACAAAGGTATTTCTCTACTTCCCTTCTATAGGCTGAAACGCTCAACAGTTCTGGTTCCGTGAGTACAGTATTCGCAAGGTGAGTTGTTTGAAGCACCGAGATTAGGTTCCACTCTGAATGTACTCAGTTGCGAAACGACTCAACTGCATCAAGCGCATCCCTCCAGGTCAGTTATCGCACGAGGGTTCACACGATCATAGTTTGGATCCTAATGCCATCCATTCCTGCCAAGAAAAGTTCGTTGATCCCACGACGTTTCCTTCCTAGCTGACGTAGAGCAGGTGCACGGGTTGCCAGTACTACTGCACACTCAAAAAGGGTACATACGAGATGGTGGTCTCGGCCTGGTCATATATGTTGACTGTTCGGTTCGAACTTTAGGTCATACCAAGGAACACGAAACTAGTCACGGATCGATGTCAAATATGCGCTGGTCCGTCGATGCCCCGGACGAAGAAGGTTTTGTGGTAGATGGGCGACGATACGCAACCAACGACGAAGGCGCGCCGATGATGTGCAACTTGGTGTGCAAGGCGCTCGGTCGGCATGTCCACATTGACTATTGCCAAGCCCGGACGCCGGGAGAATGTCGAGCGAACAATGAAATCCAGCATATTGGGGGGAAAGTGAGGCCCGAACCGGACCTACCCAAGGATTACGTGACCCATAAACTGTTCTGGAAGCGTAGTGGTAAGCCGATATTGTGTATCCACTCGGCTCACATCACATTCTTTGTAGGGTTCAAGGATCCGTATCTTCGCGAAGAGCAGACAAACTTTGCATTGTGGTACGTCGAACTACTGGCCCACGTAGTTTCCGTTCGCGCTTCGCTCACTTCGATTTCCCAAGTGATTCCATGTGCCCTGGTAAGTTAGAAGTGTCTCTTCCTCTTGGCGCTCATGTCTCTTCCGTAGGGCTCGAGCACAATGCTTCCGGGGGAAAGCCTGCTGTCCCCTCATTCTGTATCCACCCTCTTTTCCATGCACCGTTGACGGCGGATACTACGCCAAAGCAAGGTTATATATCAACGGATGGGCATCAGTTCTTGTGTAAGAATCCAGCGTCTCCGCAGCAGCCTTTTCACGTGTACGTTTTCGCGTCAACACCCCAAGTGTGTAAGCTGATCACTCCTTGTCATCAGCATCTTTTTAATTGACAGGTAAGCGAGGACCTTAGTACAGATGAATTGCGCTCACGAGCATGTTCAGGTCGAAATCGATGGGGAAAACTGACGAAGCACCGTCTCAGGGCTCAGCGGTCGGTAGGAAGATACGTTCACACATGAACAATCGACTCGGGGCCGTCTATGGTGCCCTATATCACTTCTGGACTGCTCGCCAGGCCGCTTGCGGTCGTAAACGCGATGCAAATACCGTCATTTTGCACGATGAAGATACGGAAGTCGTGTGCAGACACGACACCGCGGGGTCCCCAGATGAGCTACTCGATCACCTCCTCTCTAGATACCCGAAGAGGGGTAACTGTTTCGATAAGGCTCTTAAGACTGCTGAGACGGAAATATTGGAGTGGTGCCATGATCCACGTCCACCCGTGGTCATCTTCCTTTCCGACGGTATTGCCTCCGTTTCTGATAACGTCGTGAAAAAACTCTTCAAGAACGTCGCGCAGAAGGGGTACATCATGTTTTATAGCGTGTCCGGTGCCAAGCTCACCCGGTATACAGGAAAGGACTTTCGTTGCATGCTATCTTATTTGGTCCCGAGGAGACTGCTGCCCGAATGGAACGCATGGTTACCGTGGCGCTGGACGCGCAGGACAAGATGTCCACGTCGACGAGTGCCCCGTCGTCCTTCCACAAAGCACCCGATAGTGTATGTTGTCTGATTATGGCTTGGATAGACTTTGATCCAACTCACGTCGTCACAGGATGGACTCTTACGGGCTTTCCTCGGCATTGCGGCGTCCTTGAGAAAGCCCAGAGGGGCGTTAATATACTGAGCGGATTGCGTCTTGTAGAATAATACCATGGCTACGTTGCAACTAAGTATATATGTGTTGGATTTTTTTTTTTTGTTGAACCTTACACTGCCATGCTTGATTGGGGAGGCCTCTTGGCACTTCGGGGTTGGCCAAAGCCACAGTACTACAGTCGACTCTGCTATATCCCATATGGGGTTTAACCCATACATCGTGACAACCCATACGATTTCCTATCTCCCATTTTGGTTTGCAGGGATTTTGACCCTTTGGCAACCATAACCCATACGTCTATACCCAAATTGGGGGATTATGTTATTATATATCATTATTTTTTAGTTTTTTATTGTCAATTTTCGCAGAATGCACTTTTCCAGACCCTTATCTGCTCACTCCAGAAGGTTGTTATTACAAACCTTGCGACTAATTCCACTATGGGTCAACCCTATGACAGTTCAGCAGCAAATCCCATCTACAGCAACACGTCCGATGATCGCCCATCTCTTTGCGACATGACAAGGACAAGGGTGGCGATGGTGAGATGCAACGTCCCCTATGCAACCTCTATCGCCTATCTAATGACAACCCATGACTGCATATCTTTGTGCTATTTCGAGTGTACATAGTCTAGTTTCAACAATACTAATTGTTTATATGAAGTTGATACCATCATTTTTAATGACATTTGTCCGCCCATTTTTGCTTTCACTCGAAACCCATACACTGTGATAACCCATGCCCCAAGGTCTCTCCCAAACGGCATGGGCTATAGCAGAGTCGACTGTAGTCTGCGCGAGATCGAAGCGACTCGGCTCACGGCTTTCTCTCCGCCGTCTACCACCGTCGTATCAGAGTCCGATTCCTTTTCAGTTCCGGCAGGTAAGCGATCGCTCACAGCAGAACACACCGTGGGTCGTCGCGAGCTGGCCAGTGAGCGCTGACTCTGTACTCAACACCCCCTCAAGACCAGTAGCTCACGGTATCAAGGTTTCATCGATATGCTCCTAGATTCCTACGCTTCTGCCCCTCAACCCATGCACAAACACGGCATCAACTTTGCGGCCATACCCATCTTTGGGGGATCCGCGACTGCCTCATGTATGTCCCAACGGCACTTGCTGTAGATTTCCAACGGGCATTAAGGAATGGACCCACGAAAATTCCCAATGATAAAGCCGCCCAGCCTTCGATATCTGTCCGCGCAGAACCAACGCGACCCACATCTCTCAACAACCCTTCCCTCTGTTTAACGTCTTGCATACGACTTCAGTCTCTTCGCAAACATGTCCATCATCATAGAGGTGGACGATTCTGATATTGACACCGACCTGGCCTCTGTCGGAGAAGTAGAAAACTCGTTCATGGTTCTGAATGACCATGCCGACGAAGCGAGCCCTCGGGGCACCTCTGCATATGTGTTCGAGGAGTTGCGATCAGAGTCTTCTGACTCGTCATACATACCCATCGATCTTGACAATGACATTGACGATGTGGATATCGACACCACCGGGTCTATTGACCTCGACGACGAGCAACAAAACCACGAGTCGGAGGAAGTAAGTAGTCACCATGACTAACCTGAAACTACGCCACAAAGGCATCCTTTATAGATTGATGCCGAAATCTCGGAAGAATCTGCCCCCGAAGAGGATCTGTGTTCGTCTATCCCAGGAATGTATCGCATCCTCGACTTGATCAGCGAACGTGGCAGCAGTGGCCTGGGTATGTTTCCGAATGACGCATTTGATTAGCGCTCACAATTACAAAGTGGATAAGATCATCATCGCCCAAGATTCTCTCAGGCGCTTTCTCAACGAGATCTCTCCCGGTTCTTACATGTCCCTGACAAAGGTCGACTTTAAAGCTCTTGACAAGTTCCGAGTCAAGCCCGTGGGAATTTATGGGAGCAAAGACGAGATTGTTCACTTTTTGGTCTCCATAGCGGTTATTGAAGACACAGTGTATGTCATTGTCTAAATCGTTTGCGTACTGTGATCGATGTCCCGATAGTGCGGCCAAGTTGATCGGTTCCCCAGAAAGCAGCGTAGAAAACCCGGTCCTTCGTTCGGGCTTATACATCTGCCGCGTTCCGGATTCTGTTAGTGCAGCGGAGAGGACGTATGTTATCTATTGGCCAGAAGAATCAACTTGGGACGACGATGCTTCTCCACCTGCCCGTCGCAATCGCGTCACTTTCGTGAGGTGAGGATGCGAAGAATCGTGTTTTAGTTGCGCGCTGACGCTCAGATTCCTAGGTACTTGACGAAAATTTGCGATCAAGTCACAGCCTTAATCTCCAAGGAACATGCGAAGTCAATCGTCTGGAATAACTCGGTCGACGACGATCAACATTCTCAATCCGACGAAGATGATACTGATCGTTTGTTTACTTTCGAGGTCGCGAAAACGAAGGAACAAGAAGAAGGGGTCTCTGTTCGTAAAGGATTCGAGGTAACTTATCTCATACTCTGCCTGTATCAAAGCCTGAGTAGAGCGATAATCCACAGTGCGCTTCGGATGAGCTCCTCGTCCCCGAAATGCATCCGGAGTGTGGTGAGGATCCCGACATTTTCGAGCCACGCCTGTTATTTGGCGAAACAAGGCAAGGTTTCATGACGACACAATATATTCCTGTCAAACGCTCCGTCAAGCCTTTCAATTCCTTCAAAATTGGCGCGTTTATCTTGCAGGATTCTCTGTATGTTTTTTGACCTGTATCTCTCACCTTACTATTCTGACTCGCTGCAGGATGAAAGAGCGTCTGCAAATATCTGAATCTATCAACCCCAAATCACTCAACCATCTCATCCGCTTAGGTCTCGGAAAGCGTTTTCCCGAGGAGCATAATATTTGGGCGAAGGAAGTTAACGCCCTTAAATCGATCTGTCTGAATGACATAGGAACCCAGAAAAAGAAGGCCGAGGCTGAGTTGAAAGAGACTAGAGCACAGACTGAGTCGAGCATCCGGTTTGCTGTCGTCAATGCTGTATTTTCCTGTTATCCGTTCGTCAACGTTTGTTGTCTTATCTGGTTCTCCGCTCACATCGAAATCTACAGCACACTCGATCGCACCCGGTGCTTCGCCTCTGTTCCTACTCTCACTCCCGATGAAGAAGCGAAGCTAAGCGGTAAGTTATTATGAGATAGCTTCGTACTCGTATCGACGACATTTCCTAGAATCGTATTCCCATCTAACATCCATTCATCCTCGCGTCACGGAGAGTTTCGACGAGGAAATGCGGCGAGCCAATTATAAAAAGATCTTCGACGACGGCTTCAGAAGGTCAAAGGAAAAGATCCTTCTCGTCCTCTACTTATCTCGACACCTTGTTAACAAGACCGACGCTCAACTGGCTACCGTTGTTCAATCAGTCTCCAGGGACATCAAACGGCAGTTGCAGGCGACCCTAGCCACCATCCTCCACGAGATCGCGGCGCCAGCTGACCAACCGGCGAAACCCACACCCGCTGATACGCGGAATGCTGAGAAGTTGCTAAAGGAAGGTGCAAATGAATCATCCCTCGTCAGCGATGTGGACTTCATCAGTGACCTCGAGGGCCTCTCATCGACGGTGCCTATACTGCGGGAAGCAATAAAGACGGCAAAAGGTCAAGCCCAGAAGTACCTTGACAGCATTGTGGATAAGCACTGTCGGGCTCTTCTTAATTCTACTCGTCGCATACAACAAGAAGCTGTGGAAGAGCAAATAAAGGCCGAGGGAGAACGCCGCATGGAACAGGAACTTCGTGACCTGAGTCGTTCTCTCATCGAGAAGATGAATTCTCTCTCAGAGTCGTGTGATTCCCGGTAAGGCATTTACTGCAATGATGGATATGCTGCGATGAACCAATTGCCTCGAAGCTACACTTTGCACCTTAGGTCCGTAATACCCTGCAGGAACTTTAGTTATCAGCGTGGACGTAAGCTTGGGCCCTTCAGCTAGCTTCCCTTCGCTAACTGGGTGTCCCAGGTCCACAGAGCTTCGAGCTTAACGGCTCTCGAGAGACGTTTAAAGCGGCTTCTTTGTTGTTCACCATCCATTTGATGCACCTGACAGCACAAGACCAGCACGAACTTCAACTTGATGCGACGAAGGTACCAAATCCACGTTTCAAGGAGTCATACTCCTTCCAGCTACCTGTGGGGTTCTCAGTGTCGTAAGATTGATGATTTATTCTTACCTCTACGCGTGATGCTTGACGGTCTTTCAGACACGCACAACTTCTTGAAGGAGATAGAGTTCTCTTGGTGTTAACTGACCAAAACGCCAACCTCCACATTTACTTGGACCATCTGAATAGCATCGAAAACTCTATTGGACGCGAGCGTGGCAAGATGCTTCATCGGGACAAGATTGGAGAGAAGTTCTTGTTGGCGTTCGACGAATCTCAGGCGATGCTTACTGTGATTTCGTGTGAGAAGGTGCGTATCCAGAGCAAAATGTTGGGTTGAGACTCGAAGTCCCCTCAGTTACAGCTACACGTCTTTGTTTATGATGACAGTCGCGGATTTACCGCGTCTGGCAGCACTATCAACCTTATTCCGTGGTACGGTGAGGGGACGACAATTCAAAAAGCATGCTTTACCTCGGGAAGCGAGGAGCTCTTGCTCGTCGATTCTCAAGCTATCGCCCGTGTTTTCTCACTCACCACTATGCAGTTTCGGTGTGTACTCATCGCCTCGATGACTCGAACCCTTGTTATAACCTTGATGAATCCTAGGCCGGCCTCTCTGGACCTGAATCAAGTCCCGACTGATGTTCACTCATCTCCGGATGGCTCGTGCTTCCTGATCGTTGCTTCGGACGATGCGTGCAGCCGTATAGTTGCTTACCACTGGAGCACGTTTGGATCCACCAATGGTGTTTCACTTCCTATCACGGACTGGGCTGGCAATAGTAAATTTGCCATCAGCTCACTCGTTCGCAGAAGTTCTGTGTACCTCCTGAAGTTGGACTTGTCGGCTCACACGTGCAGCTCTGTTGCACTCGACATCACGCGAAAAGTTACCGAGTTTATGTTCAGGGCAAAGGATGGCCGGAGTGCTTTATCAAGGGATGCTCACCTCACTGCGCACAATTGTCTTGTGGACTGTCATGCCGACGTATGGATACGCTTCCCAGTCCTCCCAGCTGTCCAACGCGCCACTATTTCTTCGAAAGATCGCCGCCGTCGGTCATTCCTTTTCGTCACGGATCGCGACCACGCCCGATATGCGGCCCACTTCGCTGACATGATCGAGACATTTGAACGGACGTCGAAGAAGCCAACTGGCGATAAGCTCAGCACGCTGCACATCTCTGCAACGACGTTCGACATTTTCGCAGCCAAATTCTCCCCAAATGGGGAGTGGGATGATATATCCTTCTTCAAGGCCGGAGAATGGGTTGTTGAGATTCTCTGCCTCATCCCCATTCACCTGGCACTCGCCAGAGACAATCGATTCGTTCCCTTGAAGGATGGTGTGTATTCCGCTGATGTGGAGAAGTCGCTACTTGGTGCCGAAATCAATCGCATCGTCGACACAATATCGTTCGGTTGGTACGAGTCAATATTCCAGTCTTACATGTCAGACAAGGTATGAACTTCCCGGACGACCACGCTATAGCTAACCATTTCGCAGCCTGTTCGTGTCGTATCTTCCATGGGAGAGCAGTCCGTCGGGAAGAGTTTCACCCTCAACCACCTTATCGATACATCATTCGCCGGATCAGCGATGCGAACTACTGAAGGTGTTTGGATGTCGGTGACACCAACTAAAGAAGCGTTGATTGTTGCCCTCGACTTTGAAGGTGCTCCATCAAGCATTCTTTTCACGTTCCCCGTGCTGATAACACATCCACAGGTGTTCACAGCATAGAGCGTTCAGCTCAGGAAGACACCCTTCTCGTTCTCTTCAACACTGCCATCTCGAACCTGGTATGTTCCGATGACACAAAGAGTCAAATAAGGCATCACCCACATTTCTTCAGGTCCTCTTCCGCAACAACTTCGCCCTAAGTCGCGATATCACTGGGTTATTCCAGTCGTTCCAGTCGAGCTCGTCAGTTTTGGATCCTGTTGCGAACCCTTCGCTTTTCCAGTCCACTTTGGTAATTATCATCAAGGACGTCGTCGATTCGGACAAGACAGAAATCGCACGCGAGTGAGAAAATTGGGCGTTTTGCCATGATCGTGTTTTCAGACCGATTCATTACAGGTTCTCGCTCAAGTTCCAGCAAATAGTCGAAGAAGAGCAAGATGCCAACTTCATCTCCCGTCTCCACGGTGGAAAGCTCAACATTATCCCATGGTAAGGGCATCCCCCGTCTCCTGGTAGCAAACGCGGCTATACTGTACGACAGGCCTGTCATTGAATCACGAGACTTTTACAAGTTGTTCCCGACACTAAAACGGCGTCTCGATCAACAAGAAGTGACACACAAGGCAGCCGGAGAATTCTTGCACCTGATGAAGACCCTAATGGCGAAACTCAAGGTTAAGCTTTCCACAACTAGAATAACTTACCTCATGCTAACCGTCTGTAGGCGAATGATTGGGGGGCGCTCTCCCGTGCGGTTGTATTTTTCAGTATGGTTGGTTTCTGATTCCGTACTAGAAACCATGGCTGCGCATCGTGCACAATTGTTACTAACACTCCTGCCTACTGCCCTAGCCTTTGGTATGCAGGACGTAGAGCACGACATCGAGTTGCTGAAGGCATGTTTCGAGTTGTTCTGCGTGCGGGAGACCAACATGATTCACCACGACATAGAACCTGGATACGGACGTGCCAATAGACTCTCCAGACTCCGATGCTCGCTTCTTCGTCTCCAATCTCGAGCATTCTCAGGAGATGACTCGTGAAGAAGTGTTAGATGCGCTATTCGCAGACTGGGACGGGTTTGATTCTCGCCAGCTCATTCCCGATGCTCAGTGGGCGGAGGGGCTCTCTCAGTACCTGGAAGATCTGGCGGAAATGCGCATCAATCACGTACGAGCGTGGGTGAATTCTAACCTGGTCCGCTTCCAGGCTGGTCACGCGAGCGTGATGGAGCTCCAGCGGACGCTTGAAAGTGCCGTAATCGACTTGAAGAGTGGTGTTCAACTTTGTCGGGTGCAGTGTGCTGAATGCCAGTTGCTCTGTATTCAAAATCGACTTCACGAAGGCACGCACGATTGCCAGACGAAACATGTTTGTACTCAGTCTTGCGAATATTGCGTGGAAGCGGATGAACTTGAAGGAGAGGAAAAGAAATGCATCGTGACGTAAGTAACCATTGAATGCAACGAGACTTGTTCCCTAATCACCAATCTGTTTCTAGCGCTGGACACTCTGGGAAGCACGTGTAAGTGGACTTTGAATCGAACCACAGTGTCGTACGCTTGACCATGAATGTCTTTCCAGGTGTTCGGTCAGTCTCCACTTGTGTGGTGCACCATGCAAACTTCAGGGTAAAAATGGATGTCTTGAAGCGTGTGCTAAAGTATGCCATGGCCGAGCTCTTTCTCTCCTGTTACTTACGAATCTCAAGGTCACCGACCACGAAGACGATGAACACCAATGTGCAGCAGTTACGCATGCTTGTGGCGAGGTGAGCGTCTGTCCTCACATGGCGAAATCATGTGCTATATCTTCGGTTTTCAGCCCTGTGGTCTCTCGTCTGTGACGCTACTGGATGGATCCAAGCACGGCTGCAATGGGAGGTGCAGAATTTCAGTGTAAGTGTTTTTTATGCGGCATGTGCACATGTTACAGCCAATGTTTCCTACGGTTTTATCCGTTATCTCTTTCAGTGATGTCGACCACGAAGCGCACCAATGCGACACGCAGTACTGCCCGATACCTTGTCAACTTTGTAGGCGGCTCTGTTCAAGCCCTAACCACCTACACGCGTTGGAAGAAGACGCAATCCATCTTTGCGGGTATGTCTCTCGGCCGTGTGTATCTCAAAGCTTCAGCGTGAACACGTTCTACAGGGAATCGCATGCATGTTCTCAACGATGTGGTGCCGATGGTGTTTGTGCAATTGGCACGGCCCCTGAATCAATTGAAGAGACTTTCAAGGGGATGCATGAATGTTTCCAGTATACGAAGGTACGACCCCGCTTTACTCTTGCGTTCAAACACTACAAAGGTCTGGTTGCATGGGAGTAGTATTCTCAAGGTGAGCTCTTTGGGTTACATAGTTTACGTGTCGCTGATAATATCCCTAGTTGCAAAGCGACTCAAATGTGTCAAACTCATCCCTCCCGGTCGGTTAGCACACGAGGGTTCACATGATCACAGCTTGGATCCTACTATTGTCCATTATTGTCAGGAAAGGTTAGCCGAACTCACAGCCTACGTAAGCCTTCGAAGCTGACTACGAACAGATGTGCCGGTTGTCAATACTACTGCACACTTAAAATTGGTGTGAAATGGTACCCTCGGACTGACTCGCATAAGCTAATTCCTTTGTTCATACGTAGGTCATTCCGAGAATGAGCACGAAACCAGCCATGGATCTATGTCAAACGTGCGGTGGTCGATCGATGCCCCAGACGAAGAGGGATTTGAGGTGGGTGGGCGACGGTACGCAACTAACGACGAAGGTGCACCGATGATGTGCAACTTGGTGTGCAAGACGCTCGGTCGGCACGTCCACATCGACTATTGCAGAGCCCAGACTCCAGGAGAATGTCGCACAAACAATGAAATCCAACATGTCACGAAGCAAATGAAGCCTCAACCGGACAGACCCAAGGACTTTTTGACACATAACCTGTTCTGGAGGCGTAGTGGTAAGTCCATCTAAGATATTGGTCTGCTTCGATACCATGTTGTTTTCAGGGTTCAAGGATCCATACTCTCGCGAAGAGCGAGCGGACTTTGCAAAGTGGTACGTTCCCAAGCGTGCATAGTTGACACTTGCATCTTGCTCACTTGCATTTGTCAAGTGATTCTATGTGCGCAGGTGAATACACTTTTCATGTCCTTCTCGTCCCCGTCATGACCTATTTCCATAGGTCCCGAGCATGCTGCTTCGGGAGGCAAGCCCGCCGTTCCTTCATTTTGCATTCTCCCGCTTTTCCATGCGCCACTGAGTGCGAATACTTCGACAAAGCAAGGGTATATCTCAATGGACGGGCATCAGTTCGTGTGTAGGAACCCAGCATCTGCCCATCAGCCGTTTCACATGTGCGTTTTCGCGCTAATGCCGTAGAGTATGTCAACTGACTGGAACTCATCAACAGTATCTTTTTGATCGATAGGTGAGCTATGGCATCGGCACTGACGTATCGTTCTTATACTCTACTTAGGTCAATGTCGATGAACATACCCGACAGGCAGCCACTTACTAGTTCTCCGGTTTATGGGAAAATACGCCCACGCATGAACAATCGACTCGGGGCCGTCTATGGTGCCCTGCATAGCTTCTGGACCGCTCGTCAGGCTGCAGGCGGTCTTCGACGTGATGCAAATACTATCATTTTGCACGCTGAAGGCACACAAGCCGTGTGCGAAAACGACACTGCGAGGTCAGCAAATGAACTGCTCGATCTACTACTCCCCAATTCCCCCAAGGGTGGTAACGCCTTCAATAAGGCTCTCAAGGCTGCTGACACAGCTATATCGCAGTGGTGGGACGACGGGCGTCCACCTGTGATTATCTTCCTTTCCGACGGCATTGCTTCTGTTTCCGATAGCGTTGTACGAAAGCTCTTCAACAAAACCGCGCAGAAAGGGTGTGTTATACTCTCTTGCTCGTCCAACATCAAGCTCACTTGGTATATAGGAAAGGGCTTTCGTTACACGCCATCCTATTCGGTCCTAAAACGACCTCTACCCGGATGCAACAGATGGTGACTGTCGCACTCGATGCACAGAGCAAGACGCCGGCGTTGATGGGCGCACCGTCGTCTTTCCATGAAGCACTGGATAGTGTGAGTGGTTTCTATCACGATTCAGATAAATCTTGATTTAATCTACATCACCACAGGTCCAACTGGCAAACACATTCCTCGGCATTGCGGAATCTTTGAGGAAGCCCAGAGGGGCCTTGATGCAATGAGCGGAGCGTGTCTTAGAGTATAATAACATGGCGACATATACTCCTTTCTCGATGTTCATACTCTTTTCCATGTACGTTAAGTTTTTTTCTGCGTGTGCGCACCGCTCCGTTCCCGGTCGTTGAGTACGCTCACCGCGACGTCGGTTAGGTTGTAGATTTGATAGGGAACTCAAGGCTGCTCTGGAAATAGGTAGCCTCCACGGGCTAAGCGTTACTGCACCAGGTGCATTTCGGCCGCCAGGAGCGCTCCGAGAAGCACTGTACTATCAGGTTCTCGGTACCACTCTTCAAGTAGTCTTGAAACCCGACGTTACTTTTTGGACACCCGAAGCGAACACCGTTTTGGTAATCGGCAGATCTCAAGCGCAGTGAGTGCACTAAAACGGATGGTTCGACACTACACTCAGGCTTCAAGCACTTTTTCGAGGTTCATAACTGCGCTCCGCAATTCCTGTAGTTTTGACCCTTCCGGTCGGTCGTCAGGTTAGGCGGTGAAACGAGTTTCGGTCTGATCAAGTGGAATGATCGCGTGGCACGTCAGCAATCTCCCTTGATCCGAGTCATCTTGCAAAGGAAATGGAGTTCTGGCATTTCGCCCCATCCATTCGCACACCATATCACAACTAGACTATTACTACATACGACAGCCAGCCATCCGCTTCTCCAAAGCCGTTCACAATCGATATTGCAACAACTGAGTGTGGTAGACGTGTTCCTTTTTAGCGAGAGAGTACAACTTGGCAATTGCTGCAGCCGCGTCTGGCTTGGCGATAAGGTCCCAGTGTGCCTATGAAGACGAACATTAACTTCACCTTTCCTGCCCGATCAGAAAACTCGTATTGCACTTACCTGCACTGTCGGATACCCGCAGATCACGATGTATTTGTTCTCATCCTCGCGTGTTTTTCCAAACACAAGCATATTCCCAGTTTTTTCTGAGGCCTCGGCCAACAATTCAACCACGGACTCACGATTCTCAGGTGCTTTCAGTGTTAAGATGGACACCTCCGTGACAGGCTGGTTGAGGGCGACTGTCGGGCCTGAGAATTGCACGTGGTACATTTCGCGCTTCCCACTGGCACCGATGCACGGTTTGAGAGCCTCCATCACGACCGGGCACGATGGTCCATCCATGGCGGCCTTGTGTGCTTCATAACTATCCCAATCTACGGACGAAATAGTGAACGAGACCTTCGACTGCAAGACATGGGTGTAACGTACTGAGGAAGACATAACCCGTGCTTGGGTTCTCGACCTGTTTCCCGTAATAACCTGGACTAGGGTGTGATGCGTTTCAGCCTGGAATCTCCTCCGAGCCGAATCGCGTCTAGCCGACTCACGCATGTGCTCCTTCTGCTTTCAGGACTGTATTGTACGCGGGCAGGATGGTTTGTGGGTCCTTACGGAACGCATCGCTTGTGTCGAAGATGAGGACTTCCGTGGTGAGTGCCATCGTGTTGGCGAGGGAAAAATCAAAGCGCGACCGTTCCGAACTGTTCGATTGATCGCGTGCGGTGGGTTATAGACTTTCAGCCTCTTATATCCTGAAGGAGAACAGAAACCGAGATCGTTTCGTGACCGTTCGCGTTTCACATCCACCTGCTACTTTTTCGCGATCGGGTCGAATCAAGGTCTTGTGAAAACACTGAATGTGATACTACCAACGAGTCAGAGTCCGGGAGGTACATCAAGGGAACTGCGTTGATGTCTCATGCCAGTCCACACAGTCTCAGGCTCCGATGGTGGCGTTGCAACTTGAACGTCCGTGACGTGAAACATCTGTTGCGGTACGACACTCGAACGTATGGACGTTCCAAGTATGTTGGAAACTGGAACTCCAGTCCTTTCCTATCGAGGGTGATGTACGTATATGGCTAACGTTCTGAATTCCAACTAGACGAATGGGGTACAGTACATAACATCAAGTCGAACAACACTGAGGAGTAATACGGAATTGTATTGTCGAAGAATACAACAGCGTGAATTCTTCAGAACGAGGCCACTGCATCCTTATTGAGGGGGGCAAGCAGAGAGAGGGTTAAAGTACACTTGTGTCGGTGGACATCAAGTGACTGGGTAACGTCGTAAGCACGTAACGTCCTGGCATCCTAGTGCCCGCGCCACGACTGCGCACAACCGTCCTCAGTCTCCTCGCGATCCTCACGACGCTTGAGGCTCCCTGCTGCCTTAATCTTCTTCCGTCTTTCAAGCAAAGCTCTCTTCGCAGCCACCTCTCTGATCGATAGCCCGCTCTCGATTGACTGTATAGATGACGCCGTGGAAGGTGCACGTGCCGGAGGACTAGCCCGCTTCCGCCGAGTGACAACGCCTTTCTTGCGGCTGAGCATGCTCGAGGTCGTAGACATCGCCTGCCACGATGCATTGTCGGTATCACTCGCGCAGCCCCCAGCAGACTGTGTCGTGCCATCTCTCCACACGCTGTCTTCAGAAACCTTTGGTGTGTTTCCCGTGTTTCCAGATCGCAATAATATGTTGTCCGAGCCAGCGGGATCGCGATCGGAAGGTAAGGGCGCGCTCATGGAATCAGGCCGGAGGCTCGATGGTAACACGAGCTGCGGCCGGGCGACAGAGAGGGGGCCAGCGTTGGGACTGGTTATCGACATACGCCCCAGATCCAGTTGGGATTCCCGCCTGGCGCCGAGCGCCGACCAAGTTGACGGGATTCGGTCTTCATACCCGTATTGACGCACTTCGGCAGCGTCCGTCGGGTACGGGGTGCCAGAGTGAACGACGAGTGAGCCCGGGTGTCGTTGGTGTGTACTCGCGCTCGGGTCATTGACGAATGCAGACGCCCCTAGAAAGCAGAGATCGACTCCCCCTACTGTCCCCTCCCTGGTACGAAGTACCCCCAGTTCGTTTGGCCTCGTCGAGAAGCTATCAACGCCTGAATGAGTCAAACTCTGAGAGTTTTCCTGGGTAAGAACAAAATTCTCTGGTGGTGCTGCATAGTTGGTTTCCGTTTCTTGGGATCGAGCAGTATGGTAAGGTATACCAGCGGTGAGACGGGTGGCAGAGGCAGGGGAGCACCGGGACGCAATTCGCTGAGGTGCCGGTGTAAACCCTGAACCTCTACCGCAAGGCTCAGGATCCGACGATCGACTTCCCGTCACAGCTTCGACTACCTGCCAAAAAGATGATCTGAGGGTGTCCGTCCAGCATAGAGGGTCAGGCAGAGGGTTCACAACAGCTACTTCCCTCTCTGCGTGATCATTCCTCGCTGGCGGCGTTCTTGTCGTACCACTTGACCCTGCATCTGGGGTTGAATACGAGTACCCGCTATACAGTGGGTTTTTGTGCGTCTGGATAGTCATTTCCGGGACGCGCCGTCGCGTGCGTCTCAGTGCTGCAATGTTGTCCGTGCTCCTACCCCAGGAGGTTGTTGCAGGACCAGGACGCTCCAGAAAGTCGCCCTCTTCCCGAGTAAAAGATCGACCATTTGGATCAATGCTGCTGGTCTGTGTCATGCCCTCTACAGCAGGGGTTGCATCGACGTTGCTGTTGCTCACGTCCGGTGCAAGTGCACCAGCCTGTTGTAAGCGAGGCATGTTCATCCCGCCTTCGTCCCCACTGGTGATGTCTCCTGGCATTCTATTTGTAACGCGGAGTTTCCCAAGCGTGCACGTGTTCTCGCGGACGGATGGCTCCGATTGTGATCGCTCCACGTCAGGACGTGAAGGGGCAACGCTGGCGTTCGACTCAAAATTCTGGGATCGTGGATCGTTTGTGGGACGCGAAACCCGAGGCCCAACACCCAACGCAGCAAGAGCGAGACCGTTCCGCGGCGTCCCATCATCCGGAGCTAGGATCGTGTGTGGGACAGCAAGGAGGCTAATACTGGACGAGCGCCCGCGGACGATAGACGCGGGAAGGTAATATGGTCGTGTCTGTGCCGCCACGAGAGTTTGGGGTCCCTTCTCAGATTCATAGACGGTATCAGTAGAGAGGCTGCCAGCACCGCATATAGGACTGCGATGAGGCCAAGGATTCACCAGTTCGGGGTCGCGCTTCCGAGAGCGCGATCGTATCCACCATGCGATGAATGCGGAGACACATCCGAGAAACGCGATGGCGGCGAAGACTATGGCCAGATAGAATGACGCGCCAACGCCGTGGTTTTTCGAGTTGGATACCGTAGTGGGAGTCGGGGATGGGGAGTTGACAGTGGAAATAGAGGGAATATTTGTGTCGGTATGTGCCGCCTTAGCTGCAGGGCCATAGCCCGAGGGAGGGATAAACGTGGATGTGGGAATGGCTATGGAGGATGATGCGCCAGGCAGGGAAGTGGTTGTAACGTCAAGATGTGGGAGCAGCGAGACGGTGCTTGGTTCACTCAGTACAGAGCGCGCACCTGTGCTGCTCGCGGTAGATGTCTGGGTGGGTGGGTCAGTCAGCGCAATCCACGCGAAACGAATTGCAACTGACTCTTGAGGGTTGCGAGATGACCCCGCCATCCAAACCTATTAGCGAAACTTGTCCATCCGGCCCAAACACGAGTGTAAGCGCTCTGTCATGATGCTCGGTCACGGTAACCGAACGAGACGACGATGACAACCTGAATGACATTATATGAGGGAATTGTTTGAAATCATTGAAGCGCGCCAGGCGCAAAGAGATAAAGGAGAGGATGGAATATTCAGGGAGTGGTGAGTTCAGGGGGAAAAGTGTACAGCGACGAACCGAATGCTCTAGTATCGATTGTGAATCGGGCTACACTGAAAATGGCTGCACGATATCGGTTCGGCCCATTCATGTCAATGATTCCATACCAACGCTCTCGCGGTCAAAGTCCACTGTAAGACAGAAAAACGAACAGAAACATCCATTAACATTAACATTAATGACATTAACTCACTCATAGCTGACAATGTGACATCATCGCAGTCCAGGAAGTCAAAAATGCAAATACATACAAACAATACCACCCAATGACCACCAACCTTGCCTTTGTGCCCGCTGCGCTCCACAACGAGCTCACCGAATACGCCAACCTCGTCCGCGTCTTGCGCACTAACAGGGCCCTCGATCTCACTACTCACCTCCTAAATCACGCCGAAAACCAAAAGGATAAGAAAGAGACAGATACCTGGACATCATGGCCACTCATCGACTGTCCCGTGCCGGAATGGTCTCTCTCAGACGAGATCATCCGTCTGGGCGAGACCGTCGTGCAGAAACGCGTGCAGAGCTTACCTGAACGCGACGATGCAGAGTCCAACGATTCGGATCTTGACACGCTGTCGCCAACCGCAGCGAGGTGCCTCGTCCTCCACACGGGAGCCCTGCTAGTTCGCATCCTCAACCTCATGGCGGATCAAAGACCCTCGGCCCCGGGGAGCATGCAGAACAGGTTATGGCCCATGAACTGGCAGGACGTTATCAGTGTACTCGCCGTCAACGGGTTGGTCGACCGAACGTACGTACCTTGCTCGTTGCGCCCTACTTCCCTTCTCATCGTGACATGCAGTGTCGTTGCACGTGCAGAAAAGCGGCTCGAGCGCATATACGGACCTTCTGGCACCAAAGGTGAGCAGCAACACCGATCTGCTGTCGAGCACGGCACCTCACCTCGCTGTATAGCTGTGGAAAGAGTCGAAACCGTCGCTTCTGCACAGGCACGATTCTCCGCGCTCGTTTCGGTACACGAGGATCAACTATTCGCTCCCCCTATACCTCACCCCCAAGTGCGTCGGCAAGACCACAAAGGTAACGCTTATCCCTGTCCCTGTGTCAACCCTTTTTTCTAAGAACGACATCGTGACAGGTCGTGGATCACACAAAGTACGAGTAAAATCACGTGCTGTCATTGATACGGACACGGACGCATAGCAGATACACGTACTTGCGTGACCTCCCATCATCGTAGCATCCGGTCCCTACACAGGGACGTCTGGCCCGCCCTTTCACCCACTATTCTTTGTATTCGCTGCAAACATCCCGTTTCAGACACGTGGTGATATTCCGATGTGACTATGGACCTGCATCGAACCACCATGCAGCATATCGCAGCGCTGATGTGCCAGCGGTGTTGGGAAGGTGATGTCGAGATTGCCGGGCCGGAAGTTGAGAGAAGTCTAAGCTTATAGGGAGTTCAACCAACTGAATTGTTTTCTCCGCTTGGTCACCTAAAGAATCGATGATGGTACGGGCATTTCGAGATTAGGTCCCTAGGGTTTATCAAGAATTGTTCGTGCAGGAACTCTTCAAGTACATGGTAACATTGACAACACGGACGGTTTGGTTTTTCTTTTTAAGATTTCAATGGCGAGAGGTTGGTTCGACAACTTTGTGGTCTGCATACCAGGTGACCGACTCCGAAAATTTCCCTCAGACAAGTCGTCCAATCGTCGACATATGATATCCATTACAACCGGGTCGCCGTTTGGTATGGAAATCGATTATACCTTTAACGGTGACCACATTGCCGTTACATTGAGGTATGACCGAGGCTCGTCACCCTGTTTTCTATCTTTGCGAAAGGCTTATTTGGACACCGTTGGACGGCCTCCGGTTCCCAGCACTTGTAACCCTCTTTGCGATCTGATCGAATCCCCTCAAAGTAGTGGGGTCATGTCCGCTCTTCTAGATACCTGGGGATTTCCCTACTTGGACATCGCTCAGGCGCAGCGTCGCCGCTATGACGCACGGTAAGCAGGTTCGCATCCGACATTAATTAGGAATTTTTATGTTTGTCGGCCCTCCCTTGCTACCCGACCTCTGCTCTGATGATCGGACGCGATCAATGTTTTTATGGCGGCCTGATGATGCTCTGCTAGAGCCACGATCACGATCTGGCTGAAGGATGCCCTTGGAATTGCTTGCGTTACAGGTATGTAAGCAAGTTCTTGAAACGATAAATGTTCTATTTTTGATGGGATTTTCGCATCAGAAACATGGAGCAGCACAACGAGCGCTGCTAGTACACATCTGGTTAGTATGATGCTTTGCACAGAGCCGACCAATCAGTGGCACAACACACTCGGAATGTTCTGTTCGGAGAAGTAACCCATGACCGGTGACTCCTCGCATACCGTGCGCGTTAATTGGGTGGGTTGTTTTCGTAGTTCACGGCTTCGGGGACTACTGTTCCATATCGATCGGCGCATGCGAAAGAATCAGTCCGCTTTCTCGGCTCATACTCATCGTGAAGTGGCTGCAATGCGGACGCGAACAACGCCGGATGATGATGGCAAAGTATGCGGCCCGTGATCAATGCCACTGTTTACTGGAATTTAACCTTGTTCGCAATCAAGACTCATGATTAATGACCGTGTGCCATGGTGGAATACGAACAAGGCAGAATATAAGATGAGGGAGGCCTCACTAACGGATCGATCAAGGGGACAGCCTCTCTTGTTACTGATACCATGCCCGAGTGGAAACTCACTACCGAACTCCTCTTTTTTGAGACACGCTGGGCATTTCAGGAAGATCCGAGCGTCTGTGTCCCAGCGTTCGATCTTGTCTTGTCAGCTGACGGAGCGTACGAGTGAGTCATCGTTCTATGACTGGATCCTACTAGAGGCAACCCCTCGCTTAAACACGCACAGGCCAGGTTGGTACGGTAAACAGATCGAGAACGCAAACACGGGCTATGTTTTTTGCAGTACGTCGCACCCGCATCTTGCGTTTAAAGGCTGCATCGCTATGTCATCCATAGATTGGGAGAGCTACGAGGCACACCAGAAAGTCCTTGCGGGGCCCATTTTCCCCCAAGTCAAGGAGCTGCTCTTGAAGTCGACCATCATCAGCTGGGACGACACCGAAATGGTTCACGTCATCTTCTCGGACGAGCCGACCGCCACCTTCAGACAGCCGGTCACGGAGGTGATCATATTCACTCTGAAGTCGCCTGCGCAGGCGAACCGCACGGCCGCGGAAACCGCGTTGGCGAAGATCTCAGCCATGACGAACAAGATGTTCGTATACGGAGAAACGATCGAAGACGCGAGCAAGTATGTTGCTGTCTGTGGATGGCCCTCGCTGAAGGTAGGTCGCTGGCGTGCAACCCAAGTCCTTGGATTGAACGGGTGCACTGCGTTCTGAACAGGCACAGCGGGACGCTTTTTCGAGGCCAGAAATGGTTGCGCAGTTCAAAGAACTGTACCGTCACGTCAACAAGGAACACGACTGCCACACCAGGTTATCGGAGTTGGCGCCATATGAATGAAGGGTGCTTGGAGAAAGTCGGCGGCCGCAGTGATCAATACATGTAATCCAAGCCCTGACGATCTCTGTTCCAGCATGTCGTGTTTGCTAGATATCATGCTTCTGTGGCACGAAGTGCGAATGGGTTTCTCCCAATCAACAAAGAAGACACTGGTGATGGATCAGGTCTCGTTTTCTCCGTGAAGTCATTTCCGTGGTCTTCTCCGGTGTCTTAGCTCGATAATACTCGATGTGGACACGGTGTAATGCTGGCAAACCATCCTCTCCTTTCTACACTGAAACCCTCAGTGTAGATGCGCACGTTTGATTCAGACATGGCGGCGTCTGAGTAGCAAAACGCTTACATCTCCGTTACGGTGTCGAAGACGATAAAATAGGTAACCGTGACGTACTGCGGACACCTGCGAGGGAAGTATCTGCATCGCTGCTGAAAAAAGAAGCGCACTTGTGATGCCATCCGGGGTTCGTTTTCTGAGTGAAACGTTGGATTCAAGGTTTGCTCTACCCGGGTGCGGTGTAACAATAACCGGTACCGAGCCGTATTTTCATCGTTGGTTACGTGAGTATCGTCGCCCTGCTACGCCAAAACCTTCTTCGCCTGGGATATCAATGCAGGAGTGTGTGCACTTGAGTTGGTTTGACGTAAGGTCCACGTTCTGGCTTGTGGACTCGGAAATGACCCGTCTGAATACTAACTTAGTACTGCTGGCAACTGCAGTCACGGTGTTGACTCAGAGGACGAGAAGGGATCCCTTGGCCAGGCTGATCCGTACTGTGGACATGCGAGGGGGAATGCCATGGCACCATTGACGGAAAGGATGTTCAGGTCCCCGGACTAGCATTTCGAGATCCGGTAGACCCTGATGATGATCATAAATCGCTCGCGAATGTCTGATCATCGTCCAAGTCGTTCCCACACACGTTACTTAATGAAACTAGTATATGCAGTGTAGAGCAGTCCGTGCATATCGAATGCGGGGCTTGGGAAGAGAATGAGGGCACGGAACTGCCGGCAAGAGCAAGCTGCGCAGGGAGGTGTACCGAAAAGTACTTTCCAGGAGCGCACGGAGAGGAGAGTACAGGCTAACGCTGAATGGCCATACTGGATGCGGAGAATCAATCCCCGCCCTAGTACTCACTCTAAAGTAGCCAGTGTGGACGCGAACAACCGAGCTTAATGGGGCAGTGGAAAAAGTACGTACGATTCCGTGTTCAGTATGACTTGTGATCATAATCATCGGCCGTTTTCCGATGGTGGCCTCTGGCTGTTCGTCATCAAAATACCTGACCTTATTTGCGACAGGGCTAACCCAATTGCAAACAATGCCGCGACGCGAGTATGAATATGCGGGCCTGGAAGTCGGAATATAAGACAGGAGGGATCGATGAATCGATCAGGCCAACATTGAATCCTCCTTGTCGTCAGCACCATGTCTCAGTGGAAACTCGTCACCGAACTCCTCATGTTTGAAACAACTGAGGCGTTCCAAGAAGATCAGAGCGTCTGCGAACCAGCCTGCAAGATTGTCTTGGGCGCTGAGGGAACGCACCAGTGAGCCCTAGTCCTCCCGTCAGACATGACTCGAACGGAATACCTCGTTCATCTACACTTCAGACCAAGTTACTACGGGAAACAGATCGAGAACGCTGGGACGGGCTATATCTTCTGTAGTACGTCGCAGATCCTGCGTTGAAGGCCCCACACCCGATGTATCCGTAGACTGGGACAGTTACGAAGCGCACGAGAAGGTCCTTCAAAGTGATTTATTCCCCAAAGTGAAGCAAGCTTTCGTGGGGACGGCTTGCGTTACCTGGGATACCACAAAAACATATCATGCCATATTTTCAGACGAACCCACTGCCCTCGAACAGCCTGTCACAGAGGTGACCTTACTGACATTAAAAGCGCCTGAGAATCGTGACGCAGTGGTTGAGATATTAACCCAGATCTCAGAGAGGACCAGGAAGAAGTTCGTGTTCGGGGTAACACACGAAGATGAGAACAAGTATATGGCAGTCTGCGGATGGGAGTCAGTGGAGGTAAGCCAATAGAATGCGACAAGTGTTTCGGCCGGACAGTGAAGACCTGACTGACCGTTCTCGCAGGCACACCGGGAGGCCGCTGCGAATCCAGAAGTGGTCTTAAGGCTCCAGAAGCTATGGTCTCTCGCCGAGAAGGACCACAACTACCACACCCATTTGTTCCAGCTCCGATTGTAAATTGTTTCAAGAATGCTGGTTTCACGGCAGATGTCTCCAATGAACATGTACCTATTTAGGAGGATGTGTGAGCAAGACGAAGGCTCTTGAAGTTCTGGGATGAAACACCGATGTGTGATGGTTCTGGAAGGATCCCATACCGGAAAGGAAGAAAATTGTGAATGAACGCGTGTCTTCGAGGTACTATTTCGATGAAGGAGTGTCACTGAGGTGCAGGGCACGCAAGATATCAACCTGTACTCGAACAGGTCGGGTACCGAGGGAATGACTAATGGGGCGGCCGCGCTGAGGAATGGGAGAAAGGATTGAGGCTGGCTGAGATCGCTGTAACACGGTGCACGAGGGGGTGATTCTGGGTATTATCCTTGCGGTGGAGCGGCGTCCATGGTGGTTTCGAGGTATGATCTGCTCGGTCTGCCTGGAGCTTGACAGCAAGGCAGCAAAATCGCTAGAGGGACTTATGCGACCCACAAACACGACTCAACCCAGGTTAGGTGAACGCATGGACACGCGAGCATGCCGGACAACAAGAGGCTAGTACTAGATATGCCAGTGGCTGCAGGGGACAGAAGTGACATATCTCCATCTTACCTGCACGATGACACGAGACTCCGAATCGGAGCTCCAAACCCGACGCGTCCTCTTCGAGAAATCTCCGCGCCCAATCTGTACTTGCAACAGTGTCATTATTATTGCAATCAACAACCTACGGCGTTCCAACTGCGTACCGGCGCCCCATTGAATACTTAAACAGCTTTTCTGCCTCTTCAAAGCAGGATCCTTTCCCGTGCACTCATACCGGTATTGTTCAACGCTGAAGAGCGGTTGGTGGCGCGGGTGGAACAGGCCTAGGCCAAGTTAAGTTTAAACGGATGCGAAATACAAAGAGCGGCGAAGTTGATGGTCCGAACAGGACAGAATCCTGTGTCTGTGGCGCCACGACCGGCCGCATCAACTGCGAGGAAGCCTAGAAGGTAACAGAACTACTCGAGTTAGTGGGTGACTCGTCACATTGACTAAATGGCATTAGCACATCTCGCTGTGGTATCTTATTTTACACCATCTCTGATGCGGAGCGTTTCTAAAATTACAGCGATCCGAAGACCGGTAGCGGAATAGAAGATTTCCGAGTGGGAGTGTGCCAGCCCATTTCGAACTTAACCCACAGAAATCATCACGGGACGATCGTGGTCGAGTCCCGTTAGTTTGGGCTCATCGAATTTCGAGAGGAGATACTAGGTGGGTAGAAGAAAGGACAAAAGCCGGGGAGGAATGTTCAAACGATGGGTGTGGAAATGAAGTAAGGGAGAGTAAACGTGGATTCCCGGGACTGGCATTCGACGACTCAATGGGTTGCCGTGGCTCACATGCTAATACCGATCTGGCGCCAAATGGAGGAAGCGAAAAGAAGTGGGGGCCCCATCGAACACGTCGGGACTTGGAAGCGATTCCAGAAGCGCGCTACTTCAGTTGCTGCGGGGACCATAGCCTCGTGATGCAGGTCATAAAAGAGGAAAATGATCCCAACGATCAATGGCCCAGTAGAGACACAGTCATATTCTTCACCGACACCATGCCTGAGTGGCAACTCACGACCGAAGTTAACATCTTTGCAGCATCCGATGAATTTCAAGCGGATCCAAGCACCTGCACTCCAGCATTGGAGATCGTCATGCAAAATGGCGCACACAGGTGAGTCTCAGTCCTCAAATATAAATTCAGAGAACCTCTTCCTTGCTGAAACACACTACGCTGGCACTGTAGTCCATGTCACTACGGGAAACAGATCGAGGACCCAGGCACGGGCTACAACTTCGTTAGTACGTCGCTCGCATCTGTGTTTTGCATTTGAAGGCTTCATAAATACCTTGTCCGTAGATTGGGATAGCCAGCAAGCACACATGGATGTCACCGACAATCCGATAATATTCCCAGAACTTCAGGCCGCTCTCAGGCCTTCCCTCGTCATACCCCCGACCCTCACGATGTATCATGTCATATTCTCGGGCCGGCCAGTTGGTTTCGACTGGCCTTTCACGCAGGTGACCAAACTGGATTTAAAACCTCCCTTTCCGGAGAACCGCGAGGTCGTGAAAGTTTTATTGTCGAGTATTGCAAGTAAGATAGGGGCACAGTTTGTGTTTGGACCGACATATGAAGATGGGAACAACATCGTCGTGATCTGCGGAGTGACATCAGCGGATGTAAGTAGAGTTCCGTTTGGACAGCAAGAAAGTTAATAGATCCTTCTCACAGGGTTCCTGGGAGGTCACTTCGGACGCAGAGTTGACTGAATTGATCCAGGAATTGTTCAATTTGGTCGACAAAGACTTCGACATCCATACCGCATTATCGTCGTATGCGCTAGCTGCTTAGGGTGCGGCTGCCGACTTGAACGATCTGTACGAATATGTAGTCCTAAGTTTTGTGTCTGCCCCTGCATGCGGTGGGCTCAATCCTTTGGAGCCAAGCCCACGTAACATTTGTCTTGGAACGAGATTCAATAAGATTTGGAAATCCCTGGATGTGTCGATGATACGACGCCTGAACCGGTTGAGCAAAATGCCAATCTGGCACCTCCAACTCCCTTGAGCGGCGTATTGAAACGGTCGTCGGTTACGCAGAAAACGGCCGCAGCTGCGTGGAGGGTAACAACTACGTGAGTTCGTAACTTCGTAAGTGATCTATCACGCTGTTGACTACACTGAGGCTAGTTCTTCCCGTTATGTTACCTTGCTTCACACCACATTCCTGATGCGAACAAGCACTTTGAAATGTGCACATCTGGAGGTGCACTTTATGACGTTACCGCTTTCCAATCAGAGTACTCAAAAGTCCATCAATGGAGCTACAAAAAGTTTTTTTTCTCGGAAACTGGTGATGACTGGTTTGAAACCGCTTTCCGGTTCACTGGTGCGGGGCCCCACGGGCCACCACCTAAGCCTTTCTGGTCACGATTAAGTCGTAAAAGTCAAGACTGGCAGACGTAAAGAGTGGAAGGTTTCCGACTTCAAGTTGACTACCAGCATCAGAACGCAGAAAATCGTCATGCCAGTGGACCGCTCGCAAAACAAGCAACGTTAGCGTGGGCTCGTAGGATAGCAAGATGGTGGGCTGATTGCGAAAATAGATGGAGGCGTAGTACTCAGCGAGCAACCTGGGGCGTGGGGAATTCAGAAACTCCGGGGATGGTAGGCCGGTACCGCGTCACGAACCTTCCGTGACCTCACTGATATCGTCCAGTTTTTGGAATAGCGTGAATAAAAAGCGGTGGTGTAAGTCATTCTATCTCGTCCTGTGCATGCGCTAGCCAATCAGAACTCAGAGAGCGACCGGAACGGTAGAGCCTCCATCCGCCGCCGCGAGTCGAAATGTTACGTTGACTGTGACAACGTTAACGATCCGGTAAGTAGTACACCCGCCCTCATAGATTCGACGACTCAATGCAGTGATCTGGGGTGGCCTCGAGGCTTGCATAATTGGGAACCGAAGATGTAAGGAAAGCGAAGGACCGTGCTGACCCGAGTTTATGTTCTGTCTAAGATTGTCTCGTGGCACAGAATATAAAAGAGGGGCATCCAGACGGTCAATGAAGCAGAGAAACAATCCTCCTGCTCATCGACACTATGTGGAATCTCACAACCGAATGCAACTTCTTTAAATCATCTGATGGATTCCAAAAGGATCCAAGCATCTGTACCCCCGCATTGAAAATCGTCATGGAAAATGGCGCACACAGGTGAGCCTCAGTCCTCTCCAGCGGGCGGGTCATTCCTACTAAGACACACGCCACACCCTAGCCCGTGTCATTACGGGAAACAGATCGAGGACCCAAGCATGGGTTATAACTTCGTCCGTACGTCACTTGCACACATCTTGCATTTGAAGGGTTCATAAATATTTTGTCTGTAGATTGGGATAGCCACCAAGCTCACATGGATGTTACCGACAATCCGGATATCTTCCCAGACCTTCAGAAGGCCCTCCAGCCGTCCCTCTTCATACCACCAACCATCACGATGTATCATGTCATATTCTCGGACGAGCCGATTGCGCTCGACCAGCCTTTCACGCAGGTGACGAAACTGACCGTGAAGACGCCTTTTGTGCAGAACCGCGAGACGATGGATGTCGTTTTGTCGGCGATCGCACAAAAGATCGGGGCGCAGTTTGTGTTTGGATCGGCATATGAAGATAGGAACACCTATATCGTGCTCTGCGGACAAACGACGGGACAGGTAAGTCGATTGAGAAACAGACAGTATTCCGTTTGAACAGGGTGGGATTACTTAAACACATCGTTCTCAGGAACTCTGGGAGACTACCTCGGACCCAGAATTGGCCGCACTGATCGACGACTTATTCGGTATCGCCAACAGGGACTATGACGTCCACACTGAGTTGTTGTCGTATGCGAAACCCGGTTACTACTAGTAAGGGGTTATCCCAGGGCTGCCGTCGCGAATGACCTGTACAAGTTTGTAGTCTAAAGTGTTGTCCGCTTCTCCGCACGTGGTAGTTACCTGGCAAGGGCCTGGAACTTTGCAGTGAAACTGTGTACATCGTTTTGGCTTGGAATTCTATGCGAGATGCAGAAATCCTGTATTTATTTGAGTAGATTGACGCCGTGAGATGCCAGTATGGCACGCTGCAACTCTCTTGAGTGCCTTGTTGAAATAGTTAGCTCCAGTTGGACAACCGGGCCCTATCGATTGATATTTTATTTCCAGTGAACTGGGTCCTGGCATGTCACTACGCGGGGTAATCATTAGGTTCCCTCATCGTCTCCCAGGTCCCTGGCAGCTTGATCATAGCCTTGATGCAGGGAGCCAGTGGGGCTTTCCAGCCTGAGGTACCGTCCACCGGGAGAAGTAGTTTGGTCAAGTACTCTCGAAATTTGTCATGTCCGGGAGAGTGACCGCGCACGCGAGAGGATGGGTTCCGCTCATGAATTCATTAAACTGCCACGGGAAGGTGTGATGCCCACTGAGTGATAAACCAAATTAGGAGTGAGACTCGGACTCGTGTGGCGGTACCTGGCAATGGGACCCAGGGGTCCCGGAACAGTGCATGCCGAGTCATAGGTTAGCTCAGACTCTCTACTGTGATTACCAGCGGGGATGGGCGTGTGGTGGAAGCCCCCTCGTCATTCCCCCGCATGTGGGGAGGTCCAAGTGGTAGACCCACTGCGGAGGAACAACCGCCATTGTCGCCGTGTCTCTACGCCAACTCACAACTCAACATCTTCCCAGCATCCAATGCGTTCCGAGAAGACCCAAGCATTCGCACCCCCAGTACTCGCTGTCTTGTCGACGAACATAACACACGCGAGGGTCCCCACAACCTACTCATGATGTCGTTGAGGGAGAACGATCAAGGACTCGCGAATGTTTGGGTATAATTATGTCCGGGTCACGCACATCTTATGTAAGTTTCTATTGAAAGCTTTACAGGCAGATTACAGCTATTTTTCAAGTTACTGAGAGGTTGGAACTGGCCCGAAGCGCACGAGGCGGCAATTGGGTATTCCGGTGTTATTCCAAAACTCGTCGCAGTGTTCTGCCAGTCCCATGCTGGATCGCTAACCATTTGTTATGTCGTTCTCTTAAACGAACCGTTTGCCCCCGAGCAGCCCGAGCCTATCACGGAGGTGTTCGTATTAAACTGAAAGCACCTGAGAATCACGACACTGCGATTGGAATGTTGTCCAGCATCTCAGAAAAGATCAACAAGGTATTTGTGTTTGGACCAGCTTGAACAAACGAAGATAACATGTTACAGGGCGGATGGCAGTCAATATAGGTAGGCCTCTCGAGTAGTACAATGTTCGAGTTAGTAACTAACACGTCGTCCTCGCAGGAATACCGAAGTGCTTTTTTTACGCCAGAAGCTATTGGAACACTTCAGTAGCTGCGCTCTTGTCCACCAGGAGGGTAGTATGAATTACACCCGTTGTCACCTTCTCCATCAGAAAGATGAGTAGTCTCACAGTTTTCATCGGGACAGAGTCTATACGAATATATAGTCTAAATTCTGTATTAGCCTCTGTGTACGTGTTAGCAAAGCTCAAGCCTGTGAGTGCTTGAGCCTTGGAGCGAAGTCCCATGCAAGGTTTTTCTTCGAGTGGGGCACATCTCATCACCGAACTCAATGAGGTCAACCTGATCCATTCAAAAACGAAACAGCTATTCGATCGTGGCGCGTAAACGTTTTAAGTGCATTGCAAAACGTACAATTTCCTTGCACTCGTGTCCTTTCGGAACATGCACGCACCAGCTTGTTCCTATGCGGTACCACGCGGACGTCATTTTCGTGTGGATCCGGCCCCTCGCTCTGCACAAAGGGTTCGACGAGTGACACTGAGGACCAATTGGTCACTGTGGAAATACTCGTTGGTCTTCTTGTTGACCATGTCACTCACAACCGAAGTCTTCTTCTTTGAAGCAAGCGATGCATTCCACGATGATCCAAGTATCTGGCAACTATCTGCGGCCCCGCATTCGACATTGTCTTCAAAGACGGAGCGCATGCGTGAGTCCTAACCTTCTTCCGATCAAACCGACGAGATTTGGCTTGAAGGTATTCCCTAAGCCCTTGCTGAAATACGTATCGAACTCTAGTCCAAGTTATTACGGGAGACAGATCGATAACCCAAACATGGGGTGCATATTCCTCAGTACGCCGTACTCGCATATTGCGATCGAAGTCGATGATCGATATCTATATAGATTGGGACAGTTATGAGGCACACCAGGTGGTCATGGCGAAGCCATCATTCACAAGCGTTCGTGAGGCCCTCAAGCCGTCCCTCCGAGACGGCGGCAAGAAAGAAGTGTGTCATATTCAATTCCCGGCCCCGATGACTGCCTTGGACAAGCCAGTCACGGAGGTGACCGTCTTAACTCTGAAGGCACCCGGGAATCACGAGGCGGTGGTTGAGATACTGTTCAAGCTCTCAGAATCCACTGGGGGGATGCTTGTATATGGAAAAACACACGAGGACGAGAACAAGTACGTCGTAATCTGTGGGTGGGAAACAGTACAGGTGGGTCGATGGAGTTCAAAATTCCGATGGGACAGTAAGGGAGTTATACACCGTTCCCACAGGATCATTTGGATGCGGCTTCAACGCCGGAAGCCATTGAAAACAGCGCGAAGTTGCATTCTCTCGTCAACGAAGACCTCTACCACTTTGTTTTGTCGCAGTATCCGAATCGATTGTAACCCATTTTTGACAGGGTGGTGGAGTTACAAGTCTCACGCGACTTTGACGACCGATGGGAAAGAATAATGGTAATACTATCTCGCAAGTAGCGCCCGGTGGTGCATTTTGTGAGGAGCGCACATCATACAATCCTCCGTACAAAAGAAACCAGAATTTATCCAACATGAACGCCCGTATGGCAGGGCCTAAGGTAGAAAGATAGTCGTTCATATCGTCGAGGGTTCTCTATGAGTGTGACACTTCCAGTTCGCAAGAACAGCGAACAAGACTTCCAGACACGTGAAACTGCCGTCTTACAAGTGTCAAGCTTGAGGCATCTGTGAGAAGTGATTACCATTCTCCAGGATGCACGTACATTGATCATGATACTCGACGACCGCGATCGAAACAATGCACACATGTAAAAAAAACTAAGCTAAAAATCAAACGTATATGAAAAAGAATACGAACGTCGAGAAAGGAGTGTACGTGGCCATGTTATTGTTCTCCAAGACACACTGTGCTCACCGCTTCAAGGTCCCTCCGGTTTCCTCAAAGATTCCGCAATGTCGAGGAAGGTGTTTGTCAGTTGGACCTGTGATAATATAGATTGAATCGAAGGTTATCCGAACCGTGATAGGAACATCTCACGCTGTCCAGCGCTTCATGGAAGGACGACGGTACGTCCATCAATGCGGGCGTCTTGCTCTGTGCATCGCGTGCAACAGTCACCATCTGTTGCATCCGGGTACAGGTCGTTTTAGGACCAAATAGGATTGCGTGTAACGAAAGCCCTTTCCTATATACCAAGTGAGCTTAGCGTTGGACGTGCAAGAGAGTATAACACACCCTTTCTTCGCGGTTTTGTTGAAGAGCTTTCGTACGACGCTATCAGAAACAGAGGCAATGCCGTCGGAAAGGAAGATGATCACAGGTGGACGCTCGTTGTCCCACCACTGCGATATAGCCGTGTCTGCGGCCTTGAGAGCCTTATCGAAGGCGTTACCACCCTTGGGGAAATTGGGGAGGAGTAGATCGAGCAGCTCATTTGCTGACCTCGCAGTGTCGTTTTCGCACACGGTTTGTGTGCCTTCAGCGTGCAAAATGATAGTATTTGCATCACGTCGAAGACCGCCTGCAGCCTG